>JAQGAS010000831.1:0-32665 GCA_034686365.1 Pachymerium ferrugineum | reverse complement strand
AGGTAAAGATCCGTTCAGTAATAATGTAATTTTGCTTATAATGGATGTTTATCGGCTTGCACTTATGGTTTGATATACGACATTCAGTAATTTTCGACATTTACAAAGTTTCTTCTAATAGTTTCACATGAGGCGTTTAGAGAGGTTTTGCATACAATACTTGGAAACCTCAATCAATCATAAAAACGTTTTAGTCGCTTTGAAAAATGCATCACAATTGAAACTGGAGTTCATCAAAGTAAACTTTCAAAACGTGAATACAGAATACCTAATTATATTTTCATTTATTTTTTAAAGGAATTCTGCTTGAAATTTATTGTTAAGGAAAGTAATTACAATCAAATCGTCATGAGTAAAGAATTTGAAACTCTAGATCAACCATTAATGGTGGAAATAATCCGTAGACGACAAATGCCACAAATTCGGCCTCTGTCTGAGCCAGTTATAAATGCATCAGGCACAACATTGGAGCAAGACATGGAACAATTAATAAAAAGTGTTGGAAAAGAATTTTGTGACATTATATTAAAATTAGACGGCGTTCCCATTCCATCACATAAAGCAATATTAGCTGGTCGTTGTAGTTATTTTGAAGCGATGTTCAGGTCTTTTATGCCGGAAGACAACACAGTTGTGGTGGGAATTTAAACTTACAGGATTTGATTTAAATAATGAAATTTCTACTTACAGATTGCCATTGGTGAAATGATACCGTCACGTCAATCCTTCGACACGTTACTTCGCTATATTTATTACGGGGATGTTAATATGCCTCCTGAAGATTCTTTGTATTTATTCTCTGCCCCTTACTTTTACGGATTCACTAATAACAGACTTCAGGCGTTTTGCAAGCAAAATCTAGAGATGAATGTAACGTTTGAAAACGTCATTCAAATATTAGAGGCTGCTGATAGGATTCAAGCGCAGGACATGAAGAAACATGCTTTAAGTTTAATCGTACATCATTATCCTAAGGTGACCTCTAGGGGTGATTAGGTCAAAGAATTATTAATTTCTAATATACTTTTTTTCCCCCAGGTTGCTCGTTTACCTAAATTTAGAAGTTTAACTCGCGATTTATTGCTGGATATTATGGAAGCCCTTGCTGACGACATGAGTGATTCCAAAATGTGTCAAGACATGTCATCCATTAGTTTGAGCAGCGAAAGCTGACTAGACGCGTTGTTGTGGCAGTTATGATTGTGTACCTTTTAATAGGCAGTTAAAAAGTACACAATCATAACTATAAGCAGTTGTTAAAATGATGCAAAAAAATGAAGTATTGTAATTCATAAATTGTATGTAGAAAAAACACTTCGGGAAAACTATAGATATAAAATTGAAGAGTTATATTTATAAACATTTCAATAACTAATTTATAGAATAGAGTATATAAACCTATTCCCATAACATCAAACCTAATCAAAGTTACAAAGGAACGATTTTTGTTGAATGTTCTCAAGTCATTTATGCAATTCAATCAATAAATGTCATGTTCGCATCAAAGTTTTGATTAGTTCATTAAAAGACTTGTTTATAAATAGAATACCTTTTATTAATAAAATCTTCAGTCTTCATAAAAAAATAAACGATTCCTTCCTATTAATAGTTTTTTTTTAATATTCAATCGTCTCCACCTTCTATCAGAAAATCGGCTATTTCATGTTTCATCTTTGCTCTTTGAATCCTGCGAAATGCTTCTTCGTGAACACGTTCGGGCAGTGCCGAAATATCTTTCTGTTGAAATGAAATCAACGTTAGTGTGATTGTAATAAACCCTAACAATTTTCAGTGATCTGCTAGAGTCGAATGTATTGGCATTACGTACCATATCTCTCACGACGACCCTACACCCGTAACACAAATGTGGAATCAATTCCTCTCTCGTTAATCTACAATTGCAATTTACAATAGCTGTATAGAATATCAAATATACAATTAAATATTATCAACCTGCGAAGACTCGGATCGCCCACTTTTGTAACACCTTTCCTTGAAGCGCAAGCACACGCAGCTTCTTCTTGCGAACAGCATAAACTATCACCTTCTACATCCAATTGTGTAGTCTTAGTTACATTAATTTTTTCCAATTCCAGTAAGCAAGTTATGCCACGAGTGACAAAATTCTCAGAAAATTCCGTTGCTTTTGCTGCGGAGTCTTCTCTTGATTGCACATCAAGAATACCCTGAAAAAAAATTTAATTTGCAAACATCCATTTAGTGTTAATTCATATTAATACCTGACAGAAAACGCATTTTTCGCCTCCTGTATCAGGATTGGTGCACAGCTTTTCTCCTGTCCGAAATACAGTTGACACTGTGGACGGAAAATCCATTTGTAAACCGTGCATAAATTGTTCTGAAAGCCGTACAATTGATGCGCGATGGTCAACCTAAAAAAAAAAAACATTTTGTATTTAATAAATCCCATCCCAAAAAGCTAATGTAAATGATTACTTTCGTTGCTAAAGTAGGAATACAAATACTTTTAATTTCATTGATATTATTATAAACTGCAATTTCCTTCGTTACGAATTCCCGCATTGGTCGCAGCACTAAAATCTGACTTCCCCAGTTGTGAGAAAAGCCCTAAAAACAAACGTAAGTTAACATATAACGTCACCAACTATTTCTCAAAAATCAATTTAATATATTCTTACTGTATCTTCAGTTAGTTGTGCGCCTCTTCCTTGAGCAATATCGGCAAGCAATCTGACTGATAAACGAGTGCCAGAGTCACCAAGAAATACTTTGGTTAAATTTAGCTTTTCTGCTATTTTGCAAATTAGCTGATGCCTGTCAAAAGAAATTATCAAGCTCAAAGACATGTTTAATTAATAAGAAGGGAGTGCGCTTTCAGGGCAAAATTTCTGCCACTGGATGTAGGGCGCCCTGAGCACGAGGGCAAATAATACTTTATTAATTTAGAATTAAATTTGCTCACAAAATTTATGTATTAATACAACGAATGTTTTGTATTGGTTTAGAATTAATTTTTGGAATCTTAACAAAACCAACTAAAGAGTATTGTTAAGATTTTGTAGATTTCAGCTATTTTTACTAAAAAAAATTTCAAAATTTGTAAAAAACATCAACGACAATTCAACAGGGCCCATACAGTGGCTTATTTTTGTATTTTTTGTACTACTCTGTTGGTGAATCATTGCAACAAACACCCGCACTCCCCACTACGGCAACGTACCGTAAGCGAAGTAAAAGATCTTCCTTCGCTGTTAAAGAAGTTACGGAAGCAAATAAATCTTTAAGTCGTTTCTCAAGAGCTTCGTCAGTGGGTAAGGTATTTATAGGTTCACCCTTTGAAATTGTACAAAGAACTTCTTCTGAAGGCACGTTGTCTACTTTATATATCTATTTTAAAATATGAAAATAAATTTGTAAGTATAAATTCTTTGAAAATTCTTATATCTTACCATTTCTAAAGAAGTTATATGAATAGGAAATCCATAACTAGAAGAAAGTTCCACAACATTTCGACAAGTATTAAGTCTCTCTTCTGCGGATTGATCCAACACTGAACCCTCTTTAACAGAAATTACTTATATTAACTATAAATATTCGGAAAATAATTATATTTCTTACCGTCTATATACAAAATAACCGATGAATATTTCAATTTCTTTTTATTATCATCATCCATAGCCTTTAAATATTAAATATTAAAAGAGATTAAAATCATGACTTAAATATCATCAATATAATTTCCTTACATCTTTTATGAGGTGCAGCATGCAAGATGACGCTTGTCCTCCAGAATGGGCTATCAGAACCAAATCTCCTGATTTCATTAACTTTGATTTACCCAATGAAGAACGAAATTTATGCACAAAATAAGGAATGAAGCAACTCCTGTAATAAAGAAAGTCGTTTATACACTTAGTAATACACATAAACCGTCAAAACACTTTACTTGCAATACACATCATTCACTTTGAGGAGGACGATTCCTTTTTCAGTCCCACATTTTCTACATAGCTCATCAACCCTGTGAAAAAACTTCGATTATATTAGATATTGATTTTAAGAAATTGTCATCTTACATTGACGGCGCAGTAGGCCGTCGTTCCGCTTCTGTAATATCATCTGAATGTACGCTGCACATTATTTTCATCAAACATGTGGAGATGACAGTCTCTGTTTAGGCTTAGGCCGTGGGATTTTTCATTGACTAGTGCCGCCATCTAGTAATAAAAAAAACAATTTTAGAATTGAACATGAAGTCATGATTTCTCAATTTTATTTTGTAATGATGAGAAATAGAGCTTCCCTTGTTGTTCCTAAATTACCTTAATTTAAATGGCGTACGGCCAACGTGTGCCACTGGGGAAGACGAAATGCTGTAACTAATATTTGATGTAATTACAGGAAAATAACTCATAAAAAAGCTATTGATTAATAGCAACAGATGGCCATTATTCTAGCATGACCACTTCATGTTTAAATGGATCGCTATTTAAAATAGCGATTGTGCAAAGTGTCGCGCTTGTAGCTGTATATTATTTCTTTTCTATAGGGCTGACGTTTTATCAGCAATGGTTCATAAAAGTAGGAGAGCGAAAGTTGAAGTTATTTGTTTGATTAAAGCGGTTTTGTTCAATAATCGTAGGATTTTCATTTCCCTCTGACTGTTGTCATTTGCCATCTAGTCGTCAAATTTATTCTATCTGTGATTATCAGGACATTTTATGAAATTTGTACCAAAAAGAAGAGGTTAACATTGTCATGGAGTGTTTATATTAAACGTGTTAGTATAGTAGGTACGGTTTCAGTTGGCTTGATAAATTCGTACCATTAAAATTTTGAACTTTCTTCCAGGAATGACAAGTGCTATTGATATAGGTTTTTCAAATTGGAGTTTTGAGTTCATTACTATATCTTTGTAAGTGACCTTTCTGCTAATTAATGTACCTCTTTTTTGTAAAAACATTCATTCATTTATGCAAGATATACAATGACAAAGTCATCATGTATCATTTTTATCCTGGGATTTGCACTTCTCTTTGGACTGGAGAAAATAGCAAGTACCTTCAAATAAAAAGATTACATTTTATAAACTAATCATTTTGTAATAAATATTCTGAATCTCTTAGAAATGGTCATTAATACTGGTTGTGATTTTGATTTCAATTGGACTTTTCCTCTTTACATACCAATCTACTCAATTTAATTTGAATGGATTTGTATTGGTTCTGTCTGCCACCATTTCATCAGGTTTGAGGTGGACACTCGCTCAACTGATAATGCAAAAAAAAGAATTAGGTACGCATTTAGTCAAGGGATTTAAAAAAAAATCCTCGTCGAAAACTTAAAATATAACATTCGGCTCCTGATATCGTTCTTTATACTGACTATTTTATTTAGGGCTTTCAAATCCTGTTGATATGGTTTATCATATTCAACCTTGGATGATATTGGGACTTCTTCCGTTAGCTGTTGCATTTGAAGGTGAAATATCAAGTTAAATATTAATGAAAATCTAATGATGATTATACTCTGTTAGGCCTTCCTCTTGTTACAAGTGCAAAAGTGTTTCGTTTTGAAGACATAAATGTGCCTTTGACGACAGTTGCTTTAATATTTATTGGCTCTTCCTTAGCCTTTTTAATGGAAGTCAGTGAATTTTTTTTGCTATACTTCACGTCAAGTTTAACATTGTCAATTGCTGGAATATTAAAGGTTTTTTTTTTTTTCACCCCTGAAAAAAATTTTTATAAGCAAATTGTGAGTGGTTATTAATTTTAAACATCACTAAATGGAATGAGTTCCTAAAAGTTTGCTTATAGAGAATTTCTGTCTGGGAAAGATGTAATTTTTAAAGGTTATTAAAATTTAAATAATTTTCAGGAAATGTTTACCATCTATCTGGCTTGGCAATATAAAGGCGATTCCATTAGTACAATAAATTTTATCGGACTTGTTATTTCCTTACTGGGCATCTCCTTACACGTTGGATTGAAAACATACAACGCAAAAGGTTGGTATTACAATAGGTAACTTTCAAGTTACTAATTTATCCCTAGTACACGTTGATATTAATGTATGTAAATGGAAATACAATTTATTTCTCAGGAAAGATATGCTATTGTAATTTGCGGTGGAGGGATTTTCTACAGGTGACTACGCTCAATTTATTGCATGTTGTCAGTAATAATCCCTCGCGCAATGTGGCTTTCTTGTACGTTTGTAGTGTTACAGTGAAGCTCGATAGGCTTTTTAATTTTCTTGTATAAGTACGCAATATATTTAAAACTTGTGTTTTTAGTTACAGGTACGGCCCCTACACAAGGTTTGGAAATGCCTCTTCTTAGCAAAGAGATAGTGTTGGACGACGAAGAAGATAGCGTTTTTGAAGTCCAAGAAATGTTGAAAACACAAGATAGGTCTTCACATTGTAATGAATGATTAATAAATTGAGTTTTTTAATGTATGAAAATGAGTTGTTGGATGTAAAGTCAAAAAGAGTTGAAAGATAGAAAATTTCGAATATGTACTAACTTTTTCACCACTCAAATTATCAAGCGGACTAATTTACTACTGATCTGGGTGAATGGCAAATGGATTTTATTTGTCTGCTTCTGGTCTTACAACTTGTGAATAATTCTTAGAAGTCCTGTTTTTCATGTACTTCCATCCCATGAAAATTGTGTCAAACACAAACAGAAGAGCTAACAGGCACATAAAAACCTGTAATTGACAAATTATTCATGTTAAGGAGCTTGCGCAACTTGACTTGTAATAGACCAGTTACTAAATAAAGCTACACGCAGGTTTATGTGTATCTTTATTTACTCCTGTTCTGAACTAATAACATTCTACGAAAAACGAACGAAGCAAATACTTTGCTATTGCATTTTTGCAGTTATTTTTTTCTGCAGTTGCACCAAAAATTGCTGCCAGCTCCCATCAAGCAACTCTCTGATTATATATATTATCTAAATTTTCTCAGTTTTGCTCCACTTGTATAAAAAATTACTACTCAAAAATTACAGTTTCACTCTGAATTGCCACTAACTCCGTTACTGCTAGTTTTAGGCCCCAAAAATATTTTGATTATATAATAATATTTTGTAACTTACAAAGAGTAAAACTTGCCCATGTTTGTCAGCGAAGTTCTTTTCATTCAATAAATATTCAGATGTAAAAGCTGCCGAAATTATATTGAAGATAACAAGAACTATATTCAAAATTAACTCCTGCAATAAATGAATATAAAGTAGCCGATACTCAAAAGTTTTTATACCCGTTACTGTAACAAAGGCACTTTTTAGATCATTCTCTCCAACTATGACGGATAGAAGAATGAATAGCAGACCAAAAAATGTTACCACCACGGTTATGGTGACCATTAATTCCTTAGCTGGATTTGCAAACACGTAAAACCCCGAGTGAAAGATTGAAAAAACTATCAAGCTTATCACCTAAATTACGGTATGTAAACAATTTCTATTTTAACCTTACAATATTAAAAATATGTCAACTACTTACGAATTCAACTCTCCTGAGTCTGCAGTACCATGTTTCTAACACTCCTAATATTGAAAAGCGATTCATATGGTCTAATAAGGTTCTCGACTGAAGAAAATACTACGTTGGTTTGAAACCAAGCTTCTTTACGTCTTCATTAGAAAATGAATGATGAATCAATGCCAGTTGCGTTGAATCATGTTTAAGAATTATGCAAATGAAGTTATCCATTCTCATTTGCGTAAATGCAGATATTTAAAAAATCTTTTTTTGTTTTGTTTCGTAATAATATCACGTTTTAATAAAACAATTTAACTGTAGTTAAAGCAATGCAGAGAAGCATACACTCGGGACTTTTAAGTTGTTGTTACTAAACGGCATATTGCGAAACATAAAGCCCAAGTAAATCAACAATAAAATCCGAAATTTTTTATTTTCTAAAAAATGAATACATTCAGAAAATTATATCCTCGTTAGGCGCTTTAAAACATTGACTCTTAACTGAACGTTTAGCAGCAGGCTTAGTTAACCCCTTACTCGAAGACTTAGATAGAGCCTGAGCTGAAAGCTTTGCCGGGTGTTTAGTAGTCTTCTTTTTGGAAGACAAACATCCAAGAGCTATTGTATGAACAATAAGCAAATATGCCAACAATAACTGAGAAGTCTGAAAATTAACACGAGTTATTGCAGTCAATTCAACTCTTTGGATAATCATACCACTTCCACTAGAATTGCGTAAGAGCATTTCAAACCAGAATCTTTCATGGTAACGAATGCAATAGTTCCAGAAGCTAAATTGAAACTGCAAACTGTAACGTTATACACCATTTCCTGTTTTAAGAATAAAATATTAAATTGCTTATTAAGGAAATTGTTTCATATTATTACAGTTATGCGATGACTTTTTGAATCATTTTCCCCAACTACCACAGAAATAAGAATAAATAGGAGGCCAAAAAAGGAAATTGTAACGGTACTGCTGGCCACAAAATCTTTTCCAAAGTGGCCGTAGGGATGAGGAAATGCGTGGAATACAGTGAATATGCAAAGGCTTAACACCTGTAAAATCAAAACGAAAAAAAAATTTAACTGAAATTTAAAAAAAAGGTTTAAATTTTCACTTACGAATTCGAACTTTCGAAGTAGACTGTAAACATTTTCGAATAGTTTGAAGAACTGCATTTTGCTGCGTAATCTTTAAAATTTGAAAATGTATCCAATAACCGGTTATTTTTATTTAGAACAGTTTTAGTGTAACACAAACTATCGATCTCGGCATTAATTAAATTCGAACGTAAGTGAACGTGATAAGAGTGCAGTTCATTCTTGTCAATACAGAAACAATAGCTCCAAATCAGTAGCTTTTATTATTACTTGTTGACGTTTAAAAAAATGGCTGCTATATTTTTACCGCAATATAAAATAATTGGATTGGATATCGTTTAAATTGAAATATTTCAGTTAGCACCGAGAAAAATTCCCGCCTTGTTATGAAGAACTTGAGGAATTTTTCAGATATTAAAATTGAGTAGCTAATAATAAATCAATAGGTGCAAAGCAAGTTACATCAATTGATCATGCTTTAGTTAGAATTTATCAGTAGTTGATCATGAGAAACTATATTTTTTTCATTCCCGTTAATTTTTGCCATTGATCTTATTCGTTTCTGTTCTTCCAAAGTTTTACTAACAGAGTAAATTCATCGATCACAAATAGGAACGCTAATATAAACATAAGAATCTGAAATTCAAAATTTATAAGAGTAAATAATGTGAAATTTCTAATTATAAAATGTAAAAATCAAATGCCAAAAGTGCGAAAAATTAGTGTTTGAAAAACAGCAGAAAATGAACTGCAGTAAAATTGCAATAAAAATGGACTAAATCATTGCAAGAAGTGCAGAATATGCAGGGAACTACAGTTTTATATCAGCTGAGAAAATAGACTTGCAAAAAAAAAAAAACAATTTGCAATAGAAGCAAGAGATCTTAGAAAAGTTCTTTGCTATTCTCATAGTTTGACAAATTCTTTTACATCCATTTCCGAAATCTTACCGCGATTGTCATCTGCGCTTCCTTTTCAAATTTGCCACTCTTAACGGCTACCGACTTCTTCAATTTCGTACTATTTTTAGAACCGTCATCCAGGGCGTCATAAGTCAAAATACCAGAAGCTAAGTTGAAAACGAACATTACGAGACCAAAAATGAATTCCTGAAATAATAAAATGAACAAGCGTGTAGGCATAAAATTTGTTTTCAGTACTAACCTAACATTACCGTAATGAAGTCACTCTGAAAATCATTTTCTCCAAAAAACACGGATAGTAAAACAAACGCAGTACCAAAAAAAGTTGTGACCACACTTATATAAACCATTAACTCTGCTACCGGTGTGGTAAAATAGTAAAAGTAAGTGTGGTAAAGGCCGAAAACGTTGAGGCTGACAAACTAAATTAAAAGGCAACATTAACTTTTTTAAAAATTAGAAATTTGGTTAAAGTACTTACAAATTCAAATTTTTTGAGTCTGGCATACCAGGTTTCTAAAATCTCGAATTGCTCCATTACTCTACTGCCGTTTTCATACACAATCGCGTATTTATTCGGTTTCTATTGGAAGAAAACCTATTTTTGTCAACGCCATGTAGTCATGTATTAACTTTTATTTCACTCTGTGGACAGAAATATCAAATAAAGTTGGATAACACTAACAATAGGATCTGCGTCATGTATTGGTAATAATACATTTACCGTCTATTTATTTGTGCAGTTGTTGCTAAAATATAACATTGTAAACAGGAAATCTTCAATATCCGTTGTATCTCCTTTAGCTTAGTCAAATGATCTGGCAAAAAATTCTAGTAAAAGTCAATTTAAAAAAAATTTATTGTTACAAATTCTTATTAAAATTCATGAAAATAAGTACAAGACAAAAAGAATTTAATGTTTTACACAAAATTCATTGTAACAGAAATAAAATCCATTACTTAATATCGTTAAGTACAATACAAATTTTTAATGTGCATAATTACAAGATGACCACAATAAAATTTCTGCAAAAGATTACAAAAACCTTACATAAATTTTAAAATGTTTCAAAAAGAATCCATACCCTACAATGATTTCTGAGTTCAACTACACGTCTATATACAAGAAAATCGCTAAACAAAACTCCAAAAATATTAGGAATTTCTCTCTTTTCATTAGCAACTGCAGCAGCGTCATTTGTTCAATGGCTGGGTATAATTTACAAATTAAAAATTCGCATTATCACAGAATCCAAATGTAGATCCAATAGTTAAAAATATTGCTCAACATTTGCAATATATAAAAATAGTCAATTTGATAGGCAAAGACATTAAATTGCAGACACTTTATGACAGCCATTTGTATATTGCACCTGTCTTTGCAAACACAATTTCTATTCACTCAAAAATTTGGGCAGTGACAATGCAAAAATTCTTAACCACAACCAAATGATAAGAACCCATTGCTCAACCTTTCATTTACATACCTAAAATTATAGTTAAATTCTTTTATTCTACAAAAACCTTTAAACAATTTCGAATTTCAATCACTGCATCATTATTTGCAAGAATCTGGTTTCTTCAATTAATGACGTCAATGTAGAATTCATATCATTAATCACCATATTACAAGTCCCAGACAAAATCTCATTGTCCACACTTTCTTTACATTCAGAACTTAAATTCGAAAGTTTCACTTGGTTTGCAGCATTCACTGGCGTAGCTTTCACTTCTTGTCCATTGTCTTCATTCTCTTTCATCTCAGTAGTATCTGTCGTGCTAGTTACTTTATCACATCCTGGTGACATTTCTGATATCATAGACCGATTACTACTCTTACCATTCCACTCACTGGTTTTAGAAACAACACTAGCTTTACTACTGTTCGTTGGAGAGAGGCCGTTCCAATTTTGCTGACATTGCTGAACGTATTCTAAAGTACGTTGATAAGTGTCAGGCCTCATTCCCATACAGTTCTTTCGTTGATCAGAAGGCACTTTGGTTGCAGATGGCAATGTTGATTGGCTGATATCTTGGCACTGGATTTCAGGTGTTTTGCTATTGGAACAGTTAAGACAGTGAGATACATACACAACTTGCTGTTGTGGACTTAACATTGGTTTTATATTATCTTGAATGAATGTCTGGTTATGACTACTACTGTTGTTGTTGTTGTTGCTGCTGCAGTTGCACTTCTGCACAAGAGCCCTTTGGTTCGGCCCCTCTCCTACTGATAAAAACTGAACACCCGTATTCATTGTATTTACTTGTAGTACGTTTTGTGATGTTTCATTGCAGTTTGTTGGAAAATGGTTTAAATTCCTTCCAGTCGTGTCGTCCATCATTACATGATTAGGTCCGTATACATGATTGACAACATGTGGTTGAGTTGTTCCTTGATTCATCATCATTGGATTATGCATTTGCATGCTTCGATGCATTACTGAGTGTTGGCAATTACACACATGATTTGGTGACTGCATGGACATTGCCATTGGATTTCGACTACCTATTACCATTGAATTTGATGTTTGTAGGATTCCATTTTGGCTTAAAGGAGTGAAGTTTCTCTGATTATTGAAAGGCATTCCCTGTGATATGTTTTCTGGTTGATTGATAACTTGATTGTTCATCATGGGATTGAAGTTTGGGTGAAATTGTGGAGGCTTCTGTTGATGATATATGGGCTGCCTTGACCACATGGGATTTGAATGACATTGAGGTGCCATCATGAAAGTATTGTTTGGCATTGATGATTGCATTTGATATTGTTGTTGGCAATTGTTAGCAATGAAAGTTTGCTGCATATGAATTTGTTGTTGTTGATGATTACAGTTCTGAGGGTACGGAACCACCTGTAAATTAGGATTAAAACCTGCAGGCACAATGGGCGTAGAGACTGCCATTGGTTCACAACTGACATTGACAGTGTCAACTTTAATTTGTAAAGTGTTTGTTGGAGGGCATTGTTTAATCTCTTGAGATACAGGCTCTGGTTGAGTTACTTGCTGATTCTGAATAACTCTAGGCTCGTTGATTACAGGAGCTGGACCCTGTTGCCGCTTAGTTTCTTGTACGGGTGATAATAATGGCGCATCAATTCTGCTCCCTTCCCTTTCATTGCAGTCTTTATCAGCTACTTGATTTAAGTAATGCACCATTTCATCAGGTAACACCAAATCGGTGTTCTCCTCTACCATCTGATCCTCTTCACATTCATCAAGAACAACATTCTCATTTGGATGTCTAATCTCAAGGGCATTGCATTTACCTTTCGATTCACCAATGGGCTCAGATTGTGAATTTGGAGTGAGTGGTTGCTCTGAGGTAGATGATTTCTTTTCCTTCTGTTCACCTTCACTACTACAAGTATCCATCCCACTGTCATCCCCCCATCGAACCGGATCTGATGCTCTTCGCAGTTGTCTGTTAGGAGACTCCTGGGTTTGCGGAGTCCGGCAAGACATACTAGAATACCGTTCAATGGGACTGATAAATGACTGATTAGCATCATTATTCTGTATTCCCATGTTCATATTCTGAGTTTGTACAACCAAATTCTGAGTACTGCCCATCTTTTGCGAGGCCAATGCTCGCCGGTGAATTCGCTGCAAGTGTGCGGTCATGTTAGCACTAATGCCCTGAAGATTACTGGTATCACTCGAACAGCGGGAACTGCTACCAACTGAGATTGGATCGTAAGGCGAGGAAGCCATTAGCATTCTGTTGTAGGAGGATTGTGAAGCCTCGCTTCCTCGCCGGCTTGACATTTGACTTCCAAAAGAATGTGGACTTGCTTCTGAACGCATACTGCCGTAGAAGGAACTGATTGTGCTTGCATTGCTTTCTCGTCTGTTTGCAACAGAGTTAATTTGCACGTTGGTTTGCCTTAAATCTGTGAATTGGTAAATAAGCAAATTGGTAAATTACTGAAGCTAGTGCAGGCTGAGAGAATAAAAGCCTTTATGATAGCTTTTAGAAAAAATAGCATGCATTTAATTAGCCCATTTAGTATATTTGCAAACAATTAAAAAAGTCAAATTTTAAATGATCTTACTTTGGTTAGTGGTCAACCCTAGATCAAGCAGCTTCCTTTGAGGTGATGGTATACTAGTGTTGCTCTTCAATTCAGTCATTCTTCTATTTGTAGGACCCAAATTTGTATTTATAGTCCTGTGCACTCCTGTTAACCACAAGCAAGATTTAAAACAAAATGAAATTGTCAAAGCTTTCATTACAAATACCTCTATGATTAGGCACTTGAGGTAAAGACGGAAATGAAGGACCTTTCATCTGGAATCTACCTTTACTTCTATTTCGCGAGTTTTGATCACTAATTAAGGCACAACCACCACTTGAAGTAACACCCTGGGAAGTTGCAATAGGAACACGTATTTGAGGAATCTACAAATATAATAAAAATTTTGTTTAATTTGAAACAAATTTTACTAAAAGCTAACTTACCTCTAACTCTTCTGCATCTACAATCTCCCATTCATTTTCCTCAAGTATATCTGTACAAGCATTTGTTGTGGAGACATTGTTGTCACTGATTGGATCATCAATGCATAGTTGATCTGCCAGATAATTTTCGCTAGCCACACTGATTTCAATTCCTGGACTGTTGTGATCCTGAGGAGATGATGGATCCTACATAAAAAGGTAGTTATTACACCTCGGTTCAGCAGTACATATTGTTCTATATTTTTTTTTTTTTTACCTCAGATTTAACACTTGGACTTGATACGCTTGCAGCTTTACTAGCAGAACAGTCTTCCGATTTTGGGCTGCTATCAGCTGCATTTCTATCCCCATTATCATCTCGTGGTTGGTTATTATTTGGATGATCTCCACCTTTATGCTTCTTGTTAGCATAAAACTCAGGTCCATGAACGGTTTTGACATGTTTCCGTAAAGAACTTGGGTCTGTATAGCGTTTCGTGCAGCCTGGTGCTTTACAAACGTATGGTTTCTGCAAATTTTCAGTTAATATTTTATTATAAATTTTGTTTTGTGTATGTCAAGTAAGCTTCAAAATATTTACCTCATTCGAATGAGTCCTATTTTGATGCTTCGCACGATCTGAAGCGTTACTAAATGCTTTAGTGCAACCAGGAAACTCGCACATGTAGGGTTTTTCTCCTGTGTGTGATCTTAGATGAGTCTTAAGATTTTCAAGTCGTGAGTAAGCTTTGGTGCATCCTTCAAACTGTGTTTAAAATAAAAATAAATTATGTAAAAAAACTTTGAATAAAAAAAAGTAAATAAAATAAATGGAACATTAATTAACGAACTAATTGCATATTATTCAAAATACCTAAATCTAATTACTAACGTAATGAAAAAACAAATTACGAATATTTTTTTTAAAAAATATTCAGCAATTTCTTCTATCTTAAATTCATCTTGATGATTTAACACCACCTGGTGGTTTGGATAATGGAGATGTCAAAAACCAACTCAGAATGAGCACCAACTTGAATTATGGATTCATCACTACAATTATTGAGTCTTCGCATCTAAGTGCCCACCTCACCTGCCTTAGGCAGATACCGGCACAGGTGAGCTAGCCCAGAAAGATGTGATGGAATGTCCCAACACAGAGGCCATTCACGCTGCAGCATCAGCAGCAAAACTGCAGCAGCTGACTCACGAACTCTTTTGTGTGTAGTGCCAACTAATTACAAAACTGCTAGGGGCCCGTGCATCAAACTGCAACTTCCTCGCCTCACTTAGCCCGCCCCAAAAAGAGCCAATAACAAAAAATAAATTTGCCTACAAGCTACAATAAGGACAGGACCCTCTTCTTTTTCAAACAGAAACTCATTAGTGAACCTTTCACCAAAATGAAGGCAATCATCAACCAACCATTGTAGCACCAACCCCCTTATTACATTAAAACCACTCCCTTAGCCTCAAAAAAAAAATTCAAAAAATTGCAATTTCGTTTACCCAAAAATTTAATTGGAATTTTTATTTTTTTTAAAAATAATTCGTTAGGGCAATTTTAAAATCTATTGTTTATTTGTCATCTTTATTTTTTAATTAGTTTTTTCAATTAAATTTTAAAGTCTTGAAAAAGGCTTATCTAAAAATAAATAAACAGAATAGATTTCTTCATCTAATAAAACTACCCTCGTAATAAGTTGGGCAAACTTGTCTCGCCCTTTCTCAAGGTCAGTTTGATGTGAGGTCATTTCTTGCCCTGAAGGAACACACAATCATCAGAAATCCCCCATTGCCAGCTACACCTGAAACTTATCATTATCCCCTCATAACTCTTTGGGCGGCTGAGCGAAACCTGATGGCCGTTTGAGAAAACCTACACGTTTTTCTCTTGCAAGTTTAATAGACGGTCAATTACGTGTTCATTACAAAAGTGTACCAGACAACTGAATTCCAATGGGAGGTCTGAAAATGGCTTTCTATTCAAATTTGATGATGATGAGAGGTGCAATCAGCTTTCAAAATGGATTGATTAGCACCTGAGTGATAGGCCAGAGGGTAAAAGGTGGAGTTAAATGGAGCAAGAGAAAAGATGTGATTATGTGTAATAACTGTTTGAAAGGTTTAATCAATATCATTCGTAATGGCTACTAAATCTAAATGAAGAAATTTGGTGGGAGGAAATTTTTGGGAGTCTTGCACTAAATTTGTAAAAATTGGAACTCCAATTCAACACATACCCCTATAAAAATTTTTTTCACTTTTTAATTACTTTATAGTAACTAAGTCATTGATTAATGATTGGTATAATCATATTTTAGTCACTTAACCAGAAGTTAATCACATCAATAACTTTTCTGATCATATAATAAGTGTCTAAAAACGATCAAAAACAGATAAATTGATTTGTTTGAAAAACAAATCTATAAAATTTAATTCTTGACAAGAGTAGAAATTTTGTTCCAACAAGAAAAAAAAATTGGGTTTGGTCTTTAAGAAAAAAAAAAGAGCAGCCATCTGAAAATTCCTTTGAAGCAAGGCGAGACAATTAAAGACTTGACAATTTCAACGTACCATTACAGGGCTCATGAATAACGAATGGAGCGTGAACATGTATTTCATTGGGGGAGTAGAGCGCAAAGAACTTTCAAGAAAATACCCTTCATTTCGCATAAGGTCGTCAGCTGGAGTTAAGCTCTAAATCACAACATGAGATTCAAACATACCGAGCTCTAAGACAGATGAGGTTATCATCTTCATGAGATTCATGTGAGTGATGTACAATTCATGCAATCTTGCCAACTGTCTGATTATAAATTCCAGTTCACTCATTCTTTTTAAAAATTATAAGTAGATATCTCATTAGGAAAAAAAACCATTCTCTTCAACCTCGAGTTTTTTTTTTTATATATATATAAATTCATTTACGAAACTTAAAATTGTCAAAGTGTCAAGTGACTCATCTCTAAAGTGTTTTGTCACTTTTTATAGTACAAAAATAATTTGAAGTTGAAGTTGTTTGCTTAAGAGGATTTTAAATCCTTTCTCTATTTGACAATCCATTAGGCCTGACCTTATTCCCATAGCGTGACTTACTTGCAACTGCCATAAGGAAAATTATGACATGGGGTGAAAGTGAGCAATGCTTCATTTTGCAGCGAGGAACGACATTACACATACACAACATTCCTTCCTGCGACTGATTTACTACAATCTCAACGTCCGACATATGTTTCGGGCCTTATAAGTGAACACATGCACATCAAATGGCAAGCCGCACAAAATTTTTAGTAACAGCGGCTGTGTCTTATTCATGTTTTCCTTGACAAGTTTTACGAGCTAGTAATTGAGTCGTTGAATGATCAGAGACAAAGTAAATTGCAAATAGCGATAAAGATTTCAGTCGACTTTATTTTTAGCTATAGAAATTATTTTAATCATTTTGGCCAGTTTGACTATTTATTAAAACCTGATGGGACTAAATATAATATATTTAACTTCAAAAGTAAAAAAAAGAAAAAAAACAGAAAAAAAATAGAACAGCTTTAAATGATCAAATAAATCAAAAAGCTTGTTTGGCTGGTGCCAAAATTTTTTAATTAAATTTTAAAGCCGCAAGGAGGAAAAAGTTTTTAAAATTAAAAGAAAAATAGTGTTTCTTTATATCTTTGGTTTAACCATTACCCGTAATTTATCTTTCATAAATATCCCAAAACCGGAACCAATCGAAAATTTGTATTCAAAAAAAAAAAAAAAAAAACAATACCGTGCATCTATGCGGCTTTTCTCCTGTATGCCTCCTCATATGGACAACCAACATATACTGGGCTTTGAAAGGTTTCTCGTCCCGCGAGCATTCCCTCCACCGACAAACAAACGACTTCTTATTTGCGTGTATATGGTCGTTATTGATGTGCTAAAAAAAAAATAATAATAAACAAAATTATTCATGTTTACATTCCCACAAACTCCATCCACTTTTTTTAAAAAAAACCACACGTTTAAAACATTTACTGCAGCAATAATCGATTTTACTTTTTAATACCTTGACCAATTCCTCCTGAGTGTTGAACTCTTTGGTGCAATCTCTCCAATGACAATTCGTTTCTATGAAATCGGAATCGGGTTCGTCTTTCATAGGATCATTCAAGTCTTTGTCATCTACAATGGATGGTGTCCCAACTGATGACAGACTCGATGGTTCTTTCTTAATTTTTGTTCGTTTGGCTTCTGGTATTGTAGACGCTGAATTCTCCATTGTGCTGCTTACGTTGTTCGCTATCGAATCTTTGGATGCAAGGGTGTCGATCTAGATGGATATTTAAAATTAGGTTTTATTTTAGGAAAAATTTTTTATGGTGTAAAATGATTCACCCCTGAGTCTAGTTTTGACGATCCCAATGGATGCAAAAGTGTAGGCATTTGTGCTTGAGCCATGAGGAGGGATTGTTGGGGTGTTAGACCAGGTGATTGATGCATGAGACCTCCATGTGTTAGAAAAGGTGAACCTGGGAGACTGTTTTGACGCATGATATGTTGCAGTTGTTGGAGATGAGCAGCTCCGACTGGTGGATGAATGTTGAGAGCTGGGCTTAATGTTCCTGTTAAAGAAATTAAGATCGAAAATATTTTCTTAACATAATATTCATTTACAAGTTAACTACAAAATTGACCATTTTAGAAGTTGATCAAACTTGTGATTATAAAATGACCAAATATAATCAATGGATATTTCTTATTTCCTTAAAATTAAATTCATTACCAGCAGAGAGATGTCCGTATGATCCACTTGTACTCGAACTCCTCGACCCATTCATAATCGACACCAACGAATTGGGTGAAAACCGAATCATCGAATTTATATCGAACGAATCCGAATACGGTGAAGTAGACAACGCTCTTTTCCGCCCCTGCCGACCTCCTGAACGAGGACTTGCAATCCTGGAACCTAATTTCAATGAACAAAAAAAAAATAGATATAAATAAAATTGACAGCAGCAAATTACTCCAACTCATTTAATCACACAAAACAAAGAAGAACCTAACTCTAGGCGAACAAACTTTTTTTAATATATATTTTCATGTCATCACAAAAGCCTCCGGATTTTTTTTTTAAAATTTTTTGTTCACATATTTATTGCTAGCAATTACGAAGAATGACTAAACAATTACAAACCAATCGCTCCCAAGTACGAAAGAAATGACACAAAAAAAAAAAAAATCAAAAGAAAAAAATTCCCAAACTGCGCAGGTGATCAAAAGCAGCAATGATCATTAAAAGAGAATCATCTGTTTGGTTTTGTGTACAGAAGACGAACAAGCTGCCAACCTCCAATTTGTTTTGTAATTGTCAGCCTGGAGAAATTTCTTGAAAATGATCCATTGCTAGAGTAGGAATTGTGAACGCTACTAATAACTCATCATGATAGATGCAATAAATCAGAAAGGTTAAAAATCATTGCAAGTAGTCGGCTTCTTAAGGGAGCCGCGACAAGGCAGCAATTAGAAAGTCGCCACCTTAATGAGGCAAACGCCACACACAAATGAGTGTAGGAGACGTCAAAATGACTTAATTACCATGTCTTGATTTCTGTACCTCAGATGACAACAAGAGTTGTCGTGAATTGATACTGACAGCTTATTAATGGCGAAGTAATACATGTAGTTTGTTGGTTTTTTGATAATATTTTAGATGCAAAGTGGCAAAAAGTTCGTTAAATATGAGTTCGTTACAATTTTATTTTCTTTATTTTTCTGTTTTACGGGCTTTTAATTTTATTAAAAAGTTTTTAACTTTTACGTTTTATCATTTGTCTGCAAGAGTTTACATTCCTTCTCAAAAATGCAGCGCTTCTGACTTCATTTTTGCGTTACTTCAATGTGAACATGTGTGAACATACGTAGCTTTACCACTACTTTTTGAAAGTTCGACTAAAAAACTTCATCTATTCTGCGATGCGTACAGTAATGTCCCTACAATATTTTAAATTCATCTTTTTCCCAGCATGTAACCCCTTAAAAATCCACCTTTAACATAATTAACAGACCAAAAATCAAATTAACCCACGAATTTTTTTTATAGTTATCAGATCGGTTCGTTAATAGCACAAGAACTTAATTAGCACACGGGGCATCCATCTATCTGTCAGTGGGCGCTACTCACATCGCCTGACCTTGGCTCATGCACCTCACGCTGAGTTACGGATTTCCCACAAAAAAAAAAAAAAAAAATTAGAAAAAACGTATGGGATGCATATTTATTCGGGAAAGGAAACACCCAGAGAGTCTCCACAGGGGTTTAGTTAAATCCACTCCAGCTTCCTTCAAAAAAAAATTATAAAAAAAAAACTAAGACAAAAAAGAATATAGAATTATACATCAAAAATATTGTAATTTAATTATTATTTACTTTAAATACAAAAAAAAAAAGTAAAAATCAAGTTTCATTAGATCAGCAGCTAAAATTTGCATCTCATCTCCACTTACATAAACATTTACATTATTTTTTTTTACAACTGGTGTTATATCAAATTTTAAACAGATTTATGCGGGTCCTAAATTTTCATCTGGGCACAGTTTAAAAAAAAAGGTGATGATATTTTAAATCTTAGTTGTTGATGGAAATTCCATTTTAATCATTAATTATAATTATCTCTGAGCAATCTTAAGGTTTAACATTTCAAGCAAGGGAATTTTTTGCCTCCCTACTTTCCTAACCTCTTTTTTCTTACAGAAAAAAAAACGTCAAGTGCTGATAAGAATCCAGGGGTTTGTTTGAAATTGATCAGACAGCAATCAAGTTTCTACGAACTGCCACAGGAGGGGGCTGGCGCAAGTGATGCTTCTTTTTCTTGTCTTATTTCCCCCTCACTTGTGGGCGCTGGGGAATTTATCGCTTGCCTACACTCCTTCAAGGGCAGCCAGGTTAAGAGCCAAGAGGTTTTAGGGAATATTAAGTCGGTTCAACTGGTGTTGCCAAATCTTTTACTATATATGAACATTATAAATCCGCCTACTCAATGCAATTTATTTCAATTGCAGTTCTTAATTGACTCCCTCCAACAGGTGGTGTGAAAAAAAGGACAATAACACGTTTGTAATATTAGAGAAGTTTTTTTTTTATCGTTCTCTCTTGTTTCTCAACCTTATATTTCATGTTAAATGTGATGGAAATGAGTTCTTAATGCCCTGTGGTGGAAATAAGTTGGTAGCATTGGTGGCAAGGACTCTTAGTGAGTTTGGTAAAGGTCGTTTCAGTCGTGAAAGTATAATGTTGATTAGAATGAAAATGTCAGAATTTGTGTTCTGAGTAGGATTTGTTTGATTAATTTTTAGCAAAATGACAATACACGATTTGGAGATATGTCAAGAAACTGTCAAAACTATTAAATCTGTGGTAAATTTTGATGTAAACTGATAACTCAAGTTATAAAATTTAATTTTAGAAATTCAATTTTGTGCATAAATTTTGTCAAATGTCTCTTCTTGACCAATATAAATTAAATTTACCAATTTGAATGCAAATTATAAGAAATATAATTGACTGATTTTTGTTAAATTTTTACTAAACTCTTAAGTATTTCAATCTTGTAAAACCACTAACTATTAAATTTACAATAAAACTTCAAAAAATTTTAACTAAAATCAGATCTATCACTTTACAAACTTTTCTAATAAAAAAAAAAAAACTAAATTTAAACTTTCTCTTACATTACCTAATACCATTCTTTACTAATTGTCAAAACCCAAAATAATTCCAGAACAAGAAAAAATTTTTAAAAAAACCCACCCAAGAATAAATTCAATTTTTCTCCTGGGGTTCTATCATTAATTTTCATTAACCTTTCCCAAGATCCAATGTGATAAAACTTAAACTCAGCCTGAAAAAAAAAGCCAAATACTACATTCTTCACATCATTAATGAAATTAATGATGAAAAGCCAGTTTAAAGATAAGCCTTGTTATTTTCTATGTTAAAAAAATATAAATATTCAAATTGTAACCCCAGGCATACTAAACGCCTTAACACGAAGACAAGCGTGAATAAGAAAAAATAAGAAACCAAAAAAAAAAAAAAATCTTGAAATCTAAATATATATTACCACTCACAAATTACCTCGCAAACGGATAATTCAATTTAAAACTAATCTCAAGTCATTTGGCCAAAGGTCTTTCTCTTATTTCATCTTCAACTCTTTTTGAAAAGATGATTTTTCCATCGTTTGTGCACTGACTTTCAATTAACTCATAGCCACTGGTCATAGTTGTTCCTTCCTTGGTGAAGTTGCGACCTCTTGAACCAAGTAGAAAAAAAAATTATCGAATTCTTGACGGGAGTTTCCCTCTACAGTTGAAATGACTTATTTCACAAAGCTAGATGTGTACGTGGTTAGTTTTCGAAATTACACCTACCAACAACAAGTACTGTTTCTTTAAAAGCTTGAAAAGGGGAAGGTCGAGGCAGAACGATGCGATTTATTTGGCATTGCTCCGTAAAACTGTCAGCAACGTATTTTTGATGAGGCCAGGCAAAGAAATTTTGCGGCCACAACTCCACCTCTACCCTACACAATTTTTTTAAATTTATTGATCACTTGTGTCTTATCTACCACCTGTTGGGTTTTGTACATAAAAGGGAAAGTCTCTAAACTGCTCAATTTTTAAAAGTAGGAGATGGGCAACGGAGGAAGCTTTTTGTAATTTTTCTTGTCTTTTTGGATGAAAGAAGTAATTTTTTTCAAAATACCACCTGCTTAGAGACATGATGGGTTTATATTTCTGGTATTTATGGTATGAAAGTTTAGTTCTCCCCTTATGTGGATGTTGGCTGGAGGTTTTTGAAGGACATTTCTGAGATTCTTGGAAATGTAAGGAATGGGGAATTTGATTTTTCGATTCCGTAAATTGGGATGGGTTGACACTTGTCAGGTCTTTTCTGTGTAATTTTGTGTCATTATCTATGGAGTCATTTCCTTTTGAGGGGTTCCAACGAGTCTTTGTTTTAATCGACTGAAGGCGATAGAAAAATGACAGGTTTTAAACTACTGTGTCATGAAATTTTGACGATAAAGTTACTAGTTCTTACCATATCGTTATGACTGTTACCGCAACTTGTTTTAACTTGTTCACGTAACACTATCACCGTTTCATAATATAGTGTTTTAACCATTCGAACTTTATAACGTTAGTTGCAATTCAGTTTGTAACGGTTGTAGATTAGAAACTTAACGTTTAAGATTATAACTTTTTTGCCTGTTTAACTCTAACCTACATCATTTAATCTATAAAATTATAACGTGGACAGTTTATAATATAAAATTCAATTATCATAATGATAATAAAGAGTTTGCGCAACTTGACTTATACTTATACCTACACCTAAGCTTATGACGATTTATAGAATGCGCAGAACCGGAGTTAGACCGAAGATTCGTTTACTGCGCATCCGGTAAATGGTCATACCTTAAGTTTTAGTACAAGTGTAAGTATAGGTCAAGTTGCTCCTATTGTAGTAGAATGGTGGTATAACTATATTACAGTTACCATTATAACTTTAACTGCTAAGTCCTAATACCAAATAGGATAATTGATCACACCAATCTTTAAACCAATCAAAAAACAAGATTTCAAACGATGCTACAACTATTCACTTGCAGATTATCAGTCCTAACTAAGCAAATATTTTAAAATGTCTTTACAATTATTACAAGAAATCACTAAATTTGATATTGTAAAGTGTTAAAATCCATTTTATAATTAGTGACTTTTATTCTACACCCCTAAAACAATTTAATTTCAACTTACTTTCGATTGAAAACGGCATCTCTGTGCTTCCAGCAGTGCTCGCTGGATGAGTGTTGTGTACATCTATTCCTCTTTGGCTCAGAGCTGCCATCTGAGTCAGGTAATCGGTGTGCATGGACAAACCTACAATACAAAAATAAAAAAAAACCATAACTTATTTACAATTCCAAACGCATTAACGATTACATTTTAATAATCAAACCTCTTAAAACAATGCACTAATAAAATAAAAATAAACACAAAAAAGATTTCCTGGAATGTAAACCATCATGTAAAATTCAACAGTCGATTCAATTTTTTCCCCAACCAAAAACATTTACAATTCAGTCATGTCTCTACAAAATGAAGAAATTCTCTAATTTCCAATTAAGTCATTTTCTAGTTCCACATGATGCACTGCGTGTACAAAAGGGTTATAAAGTTCAACTTTAACAGATCTTAATCAGAACATGCAAAAGAAAAAAATCAAAACCTTAAAAAAAAAAATAAGAAAATTACATCCACTACTACGAACATGTTCTTTGATGAAGATATTATGATAATAGCAATGGAGGAGATAAAGAGTGTTTTTAAAAAGTAGTGAAAAAAAATTAATAGGCAAGAAGAAAATACCAATTTATACTTACATGGTCATTTCAGTCTGGCAGTGTGAAATGAAGAAAAATAGAAAATTTAAATATTTCCCTCAAAATTTTTTTTAATAAACATGTTGAAGTACACAACATTATCTTTTTATAAAACAAGACATTTGCCCTGTTATTACCCAACATATAATTACCCAACTTAATAATCCCCCACTATAAAAAAAAGAAATTATTTAAGAAACAAGGAGGCCTAATTTCCAAAATTTGATTTATTAGTCATGGCAAAAAATTTATTTAAAAAAAAAAAAAAATTTTTTTTTAATGAAGTCCAGTGGTAATAAATCATGAAATGGCTTGACCAATCAGCAAAATAAAAATTGTTAACAAACTTACATGTGGGTGGACAGCAGTTATTGTCCATTACGTATACACACCCACGGCGAAAAAGAAATAAACCCACAAGAGAATTAATAAGCCTTGGATGAGTGTGTAGAATTCCCCACCCCCTGACGAGCGCCTCATGCTGGGCAAATTCACATGATGAACAACTCGAGCTGCCAATGACTTATGGCGCCAACTGCACCGCCACTAACTCACTGCCCACTGCTCCATTCATTATCAAAATGTTGGGGGAAGAAATTTTCAGTTCTAATTAGTTCATCAAGACGCTGTAGAAATTAAAAGTTGGTCTATTCATCAAAATGTACATTTCGGGGTACGCCTTTTCATCTGTATTTACGAGTTGAGCCAATCATCAATATTTTTTAAATTCAATTCGTTGTGTTGTTAGTTGCAATGATTAGATCGGTTCAGAAAAACGTTTCTCGGTTGGTGGCGAACCGCCCACGAGTTTTCGCCCAAATAAACCCTAGGGAAGTGGGAGGGATGTGGAGAGAAAATAAGGTCAAAATGGCTTCATTGTGTGGTAATTTTTAACATGATGAAGATAAAGGTAGAAATGAATGTTTTTCAGCATTTTTTTTTTAATGGTTGCAACTTCAGGTCAAATGTAAACAAGGAATTTTAATGGGCAAGTTTTTAAAGGGGCGTTAACTTGCAGTTGTTACTGGATGAATACCGTATAAAGAAATTAAAGTTTGAATGCGTAGAAAAATTTCCTATTGAATTTAAAATTTTTTCAAACTATTTGCCACAGCTAGACAACCTTCGATTTGACGCACTTACGGGTTTCACACGCTTGTGATGTAGCTGCTGATTAGCTTTGATTTTCTGCGAAGCGAGTGTGTGCTAAGGCGCCATTAGTTTAGCTGACTACGGAAGCCTCTAGGAGCCTTACAATTCTGGCGCATAGAGTTTACGCCATTAAATTAGACAATTCTTGACATTACTGCAATATTTTCTAGATGTATATATAATTTGTATATACCAAAGGCTGTATCAACTTTACTGAACTGATTTATTGATTATTGATTTATAACTGTCATATTTAACTGCAGGATTACTAGTATCGTCCAGAAACAATGTAAGCTTCCATAACTTCTTGCTCAAAGCTACATTTTGTATTTAAAAGGGATTCTTTAGTTCAACTGTTCTTTGCCACATGTAAAAAAGTTTTATTGATACAATGATATTGTATCAATGATATTAAAATAAAATCGTGTTGTTAAGCACGTGAATAATTCTTTTCCCTCTTAAAAATTTCTTTCAAGTTCTCTGTCTCATAAAATTCAAACCTATTCACAGGAACTCATCTTATTTACCAATTCACTACAACCCACAGCTGATTGAAAGCATTCCTTCAGAACTTCCCTTATCTTCAACGCCGCCAACATCAATAAACATGACCACTTTACCTCACGTTTTTCCAAAACCTAATCCTCATTTTCCACATTTTATGATAATTATTTGTAATGTCAGACTTAAATTTAAAAACAAAAAAAAATATTCTCCAAGCCCCAAGGAGACGACGCCATCACTACTCATTTCAGCTCACCAAGTGGACGAAAGATGGGACCGCAGGTCAAGGGTTTGTGGTTGTGAAAAAGAAAAAAAAAAAAACATTGAAAATGTGTTGACGTGATTGTGCCACTAAATGATCTGTTTGTTTTAAGCAAATGAAGAAAAAAAAGTGCATTTTAGAAACAACTTGTTTTTTCCCCCAAACTAGAGTTTTGGGATTTTTAATTATCAGCTTATTTTTTTCTAAATTTCCTAAGTCTCAAAAACTTAGAAAACTAAAAAAAAGAAAATGACACGTAATTAAATTTTGTAATCTCAATTACGCGATTTTTTCATCAGTAAAAGCGAAAATTACAATTAGATCCACTTTGACTTATTCATCTCGTGACTGATAACATCACGCAAAATAAACATACGTAAAACACGAGCAAAGGTTAGAAGATTTTTTTTTTTCCAAGAGGCATAAAAAAAAAGCTGATGATTTATGGGTTTGTATTGAGTCGAAAATAATTGTATTTTTTCATGAGCGAATTTTAAAAAGTGTTTGGGTGGTAAATTACCTCGTGTGTCCACTGGGCTAATCCCCCGTAGCGAAACGCTTGGACTAGTGTGAAAGGACCCGTACAAATGTTCCATGTAAGGGTTGAGCCGATAAGCCGGGTGCAAATCGGCAGCTGTTGGCGACGTGGTCGGTACATTGCTGCGACGCGGTTGAGGCAGGAAAGAGAGTTCCGATACTGTTGTTGGTGTTGCGCCACCGCTGGTCGACAGTCTGTGGAATGGAAAATAAAATTTTTAGGTTTGGTAGAAATCAGTTTTGTATGTTCGACAAAGTTATTTCTAAATGTATATTTTTTCGTGATAAACTTTTCTTTTGGTAATGTCAATAATCCCTATCATTTGTTGAGCACAAGACACGTACAATTTATGCTGTCTGTTGTTGGAACATTGCTTAAATTATAAACCTGTAATTTGACTTTCATGTAAATTTATTCACTTTTTAATTGGTCAGCTATTGAGGTAATTGCCTCGATAGTTAAAAGTTTAAATTATAAGTTTGGCATTAAAGGGGGTTCAGTACTTTTTGGACGTGAATTGTTCGTTGCAGATGTTTTGTTTGAAATTTAATTGATGGGGTAATAAACTTGGGTGAAACACAGTGAGGTTTTGAACTGGCAATGTTGGGAGCTTATCAGTTTTATAAGAAACAATTATAAACTAAAATATTCAGAATTCATTTATTTAAAAAGCTGGTTTTGTTAATATGAAAAATGTTATGAAATGTGTAACAAAATTTGATAATTTCAACTTTTTTTTTATATAAAATTTGTAATAAAAACTGCAAAAATCTAATTAAAACGTACTTTAAAAAAACCCTCATTTTTTTTCTCTCCTCCAGATTGACTTATTGCAAACTTGTTTATTACTCATAAGCAAGTCATTGTGGGTTGAGTAGAAAAAGTTTAATTATGTGTCGGAGAGCTTTTTAGGCCAAGCATTTTTCCTCTTTTCACATGGAGTGCGAGAGAACAAAACAACCTCTTTCATTCTTACTCATAGTAATTACAGTCAAACCAAATTAATGATGTTCGCTTTAACTGCAAAACGTATCATAAAGAGGGTAATCAAACAAATGCCTTATTTCTTTTACAATTCCATCATGTGTTGCTCTTGGTTATATTAAGTTAAAGGTCGCACACGAGTTAATTCGCATGACTTTTCCAACCCAGTAAAACAATATTACTTTATCCGGCACTGCTTTAATTTTCACAAGCCCCAAATGAAATTCCAACGTTCAGAGTGAGGTAGAACCATTTTCTACCACTATTGTTTTGGCTTTCATAAAAGTAAAATACCAACATTGAAAATATATTGTAACATAAAAGGGTTAAATTGTTTTCAATTGAACAAGTCGCTTCTGAAAAATATACTTCCGATATTGAGGTAACACACTTGTTTATTCTTTCACCGCTTCAACGAGTTGTGCCACCTCCATTTTTTAAGTCTCGCAAAGTCCCGTACGTCACTATTGTGTCGCGAGATGCGTGATTGTATCTGATTGGCTCACTAAGGCTTAACTTTATCTTACAATAATGTCAAGTGTGAACACACATTTTATCTACACTCATCAACTTAAGTCCATCACCTTCCATTTTAAATTGCTCTTAGGTCAAATGTTAGAATAAAAACTTTACCCCCTTTATTCATCCGCATTCCTCAAAAATGACTACAACCAAAAACCAAAGCACAACCCCAAATTGAAATTCCAAATTACTTAGCAAAACGAAAAAAAAAAACTCATCATCATCATCTAAACCCTCCACCCTAGCAGCTTTCTATAATTTAGGCATTTAAATTCCAGAATTTAATTCACTCATTCATTATCACTGCGGTTTTCACGCTCACCTAACTCACTTATTCTAATGAAGCAAAACTGAAAAAGTTGTTCATCTGTAGCCGCAAAAACAGTTGCCGTTCAAATTTGTAGACTTCCTGTCAGTGAGTCTTCATTCCCTTATTTCTATTTTGGTCGTTTATAAAGTTCTCCCTTGCCGCTAAATTTAGGGAAGAAATCGTTACCATGTGTTTGCTAACTGAGCTTACATATACTTCCATCTCCTTATTATCCAGAACTTAATTGTCAAGTCTCGTTTGCATCTCTTTATGATGCAAAAAAAATTCAACGAGAAAAAAAAATTTTTAAATCTGTTCCAATTAAAAATCCTTAGCTTCATGCACTTGGGTGTATTTTTTCCCCATTTTTCAACGTTCATCTTGCAGCACCATTAGCCTGATTTTATGTGACAGCATTGCATTAAGGCATGAACTGCTCTAACACCGACCACCTCTAGTTAATCTCAGTCACATTAAACTTTTTTCGTCATTTAATTTCGTCATTCGTGCAGTTTCTCCCAAACGAAAATACACGAATAAAATGTTAAGTGGATCAAATCCTGTCGTATATTTTAGGTACATCCGTGAGCATCAGGGGATAAATTGGGGAAAAAAATTTTATAGGGTATAAAATTAAGACGGATAATAAATTTGGAGTTAGGACGGCTGAAATGGTGTCGAGTTGGAGGTTTTTGATCATGTTTTCATGGTTTAAGAATGTTTGAAATGAATTGTGGGTATATTTTTTTATGAAGTGTTAACGTTGAGAGTTTTTGTTGATTTGGGATTTGGTTTGTTTAAGTGATTGAAGCCATCAAAATGCTCACTTGTTTATTATTGAAAAAAATTCTTAGTTTAGAATAACAAACCAAATAGAAGATAGCACTAAATGCTACTACGTCCAACTAGCAATGTCATCAAAAATTTTTGTTGAATAAAAGTTATTGATAATGTCCACTCCAAAAGTACCACTTTCATGGCATGTTTTTTGATGCGTCATCAAATTGATTTCAGTCATAAAAAAAATGACAAAATGACCAATAACAAATGAAAGTAACCTCAAAATTTATAGCCCGAGAAAAGTAAAATACGAAGGTTGAATCATCAAATCTCCCAAATTAGTTATAATAATATAAGATTGTTTCTCCCAATAGTCAGTCATATGATGACATCTAGTCTTTTCTACTAACTCACTTCTGTTATTAAAGACTATCAAATACAAGATAATAAATCCACAATGAAAAATCTAACTTTCAGTAGCAAATCTCCAACTCAACCCCAACCTATAACTCATAACATTCCCAACTAAAATGATTAATCGACAAAGCCACTAGGCAAGACAATTAAAAAAATCCCCTCAAATTGACATTTGTCACTCATGACAAGCAAAGAAAATTCACCTCAACATAACCCTAATCACCGTCCAATCCATCAGACTTTTAAAAAAAATCAAGCCACAATTTAATAATAAACGACAAAAGAGATATCACATGAAATGGACTTGTCCAAGTGCCATTTATAGCAAGCGGCATATTTTTGATTGACTCGTCATCAGTCAACAAGAAGCCTAAAGCGCATCTTTTCCTCGCCTTTCTACATACTAACCCTCTGTGGGGAGTTACAAGTATGGCAAACATTGCAATTAAATCCATTTGGCAAAAAGGACAGCATATCATTTGCATACATTATAGTCACTTACATTATGCCCTAAAAGACAAACAGCTTCTGCCATCAACAAGCCCCTTTAAAGAATCCCATGAGGAAATCGTCTTTAACCCATTTTAGGTGTCAAACAAAAGTGTTTTACTGTCCCCAAAGCTGTAATTTGGTTTGAAAACGTCAACACACATTCCAGTGAACACACACAAACACAAAAGGAATTTATTTCTAGTCAACACAAGATAATTTATCACTCTTGCCAAGTTTGGGTGTTGAACCAACACTAGCATATGTGTTTCCTCTCTTATGTTTGATGATTGTGGAAAATCATTAGCCAACTGATTGATTGTTTCGATGAACTAGTTGGGCATGGGAAAAGTCAGAGGAGGGAAGGCTTTTAAAAGGAAGACAAAAGTAGGCACTCAAGTCAAAACTCATGCTGATTCAATTTTTTACTATGTTTGACAAGTCGTTTTAAACTGGTTTGTTTCATCGATGCCTTTTTTTAATGGAAGGGATTGCATTTTAACACGTTTAGTTAAAGAGATTTTTTTGGTATCCCAGAGATGTTTTAATAAGAGAGAATTTTGTGAATTGTCACGAGTCACGAGTTCATCAATTATCATTTCCTAGTCATTGATGATCAGTGTAGGTTCAATTCCGGTGATCAATTCATCTTTTTTTAATCGTTTAACCAGAAGTTGATCAGATTATTGTTTTTTCTGCTCGTATTATCAGTGTTATGATTAAGAAAAAACAAAAAATGATCAAATTGTGATTAAAAAGGACCAAAAAATGATCAAATTGTGATTTAAACTGATTCGAGTTGGCCAATTTCTTTTAAAGATTTTTATTTTAAATTTTTGACATTACCAAAAAAATAAAAAATAAAACTAATTTTAAACTGATAAAATATCAGAATTTTATATTCCAGAGCATTCTCCAAAAATCATATCGAAATCCAAAACTTGAAAACAAAATCCCAAACAGTTTTCTCGAATTTACAGAAGCCACTCGAAACCAACTTACAACCCTTAAATCAAAGATTATTAAAACAACAAAATAAATCATATCATAAGACACATGTCATGTTTTTAAAACTCACCACAAACACGTTTGTACTACCATTCGCTGCCCGAACTGTGCAGTCCATGTTACTGGAATCCGTTTGTCGCTTCTTACATTTAAACGTCCATATCAACAAACCCAACAAAAAAATTCCAAAAACTTAAATTTGAGGGGAAAAAAAATTCACGTAAAACCGCACGACGACGTTAACATTTCCACGAAAAAAAAAATTCCTCCAAAAAACAAAACGATATCCTTTTTAAAACCACAGACAACTTTCCGTGCGTCAACGTGGGGAGGCCGCCGTGTGTGTGCGCGCCACCAAGGTTGAACCGTGTGCGGCGCCAACTTCGCTCGCCCAGAGGTTGTGACTGAGTCGCGCCACCAACGAAGCGAGCAGCGCCACCTACCAACTAAGCGGTGAGGCAGGCAAGTCTGTTTCCCGCTAACAAACTCCAAGAGGCGGAAGGCGGAGACAAATTTGCCAAGAAAATTTGAAGAAAAGTGTCAATGCAAAAAAAAAAAAAAAAATTTTTTTTGGTGCGAAACACATTTCAACACTAGTAATTGCTAAAAAGACCCCACGCAGTCACACGGCGCCTTGAGAAATAAAAAAGTTAGGGGAAGAAGGGAGGGTAAATGTGTAAGAAAACGATAGTGTGAACTGTGTGTGAACATCCCTCCTTTTGAAGAAAGAGCCATCAAAGGTGAAAACGGATCTCGGCGTGTAACCAGATCCCGGGTTAAGAAACACCCTGCCGGGAGAGAAGGAAGTGCTAAATTCGCTCAAACTAGCAACTCGTGCGCTCCATATGGCGAAACACGACGAGAAAAAAAAATTTCTAATCCCAAGAAATCAATAAGTCACGTAACTTCATGGCACGTTCTTTTAACCAAAACCCAAAAAATAACCCTCTGATAAAGATTACACGCACCATTCAACTCTAAAGTTGACAAAAGGGGGCGCTTGGGATAAAAATCCCAGCAAAGCGCGGTGCCTGACATTTTTTTGCGGTCCCTACGTTTGGGTGACCTGTTTTCTGGATTCTAACAAAAGAAACCATCATGGTTGAGAATAGTCGCAAATATCCTTCACCCAGCCCCATCACGTGGCGTGTAGGGGTAAGTCTGAAAAATCCTCTCTCCCTCATCATCCCTCCCTGGTTTCTTTTCTGGCCTCTTTGGGTCGAAACCACAGCCTTTTCTTACACTACGTTTACATGGTCGTAATATTTCGACTGTGTCGTAAATTTCTGGAATATAACGACCATGTAAACACGA
>JAQGAS010000830.1:0-32672 GCA_034686365.1 Pachymerium ferrugineum | reverse complement strand
GATTTACGTGATACCTTCAAGCTTACGACCTCTTTTGACAAACAAATGCAACTACAACTCAACTGACCATTGAATGAAATTAAAATACTAAAAAAAACTTTCATACAACATTAAAAATAATGAATTAAAAATCATATTTAATAATTATTCATTTAAATACACAGCAATGACACCAATAAAAAAAACGCGTGGGAAATATAAAAAAAGTTTTAAACAATTTTTTATTACTTTGAAGGGTGACGGGAATGAAACTTTCTCCATTTCAAAAGTAAACCAAGTTGAGAAAAAAAAGACAAAGGCAGCATCAAGTTGGGACAGCTATCATTAGGAGTAGAGGCAACCTGTCATTATGGCTCATCTGACAGACTTGCGAGGGGAAAAGTAGAACCAGGGACAGTAGGAGGGAGCAACATATCCCACCAAATATCGTGTAGAAATGTCCTTATGACAAGTATCAGATTTATAACCCATCAATTTTCAACTTGTTTTTCATTTCTCCCATAAATTTTTTAATTCGAATTGAAAACTTGTAGAATTTTTTTCTCATTTCTTTAATATACACTTTGCATTACCACATGAACTTCAAGGCCGTCAAAATTTTTATAATTTTTTTATAATTAAATTTAAAATAAAGTTTTTATTGCACTTCAAAAATATTATTTTCAATTTATTTCTAAACTCGGTTAAATATCTATCAGAAAAAATTACAAAAGTTAAATTTCATTCATTTTTTAAAATAATAACGAAAATAATAAAGAAAATAAATTGATTTGTTAAGTCAATTACAGGAATATCAAAATGTCCCCAACCACTTTAATATAAAAATATTAATTAAATTACAAACACTAATAATTATCCACCTGTTTCAACCACCCTTACATAATTTCCAATCCCGGAAAAACTAAAAGAAATTCATCCTTCAACTACAAATACATGAGAAAAAAATTTCAAAAACCCCTTACTCGGCGCAATGCCAGATTATAAAAATCGTCTTTGCAGAAAGACTAGAAAATCATCATGAAGAGAATGAAAAGGAAAAAAAAAACCACCTACTTGACTTGATTTATGCCAACGTTTCGTTCAATAATTCACACGGACCAAACTGTAGTGAATTAGGAAAATGTGAAATTGACGAAAAGCGTGTAATTACCAATTCATTTTATCAATGGAAACGCGCAATCAAGCTGAATATTTAATGACACAACTCTTAAAACTCGGAATGACTCTTCATGGATATTAAACCCTTTAAAAAAATATTCATCCCACTCTCAAAATAACCCCACCTAAAAGAAAATCAATAAAAAAAATTAAAAAGCGAAACTTTATTATTATAAACAACCATAAAATGAGAGCAAAATAAACAAATCGATGGACTTAACCCTTGAAAAAACTATAAAAAAAATAATAAAATCCATTTAGTCGATACGCGATGAATTGCAATGTTTAGGCAACTGAAACGGCCATGGATTAGCATTTAAATCGAATCGTAAGTGTAGCTTAATCCTAGCATAAAAAGGAGCGAGTCCAAACCCGCTAAACGTGTTTGTAAGCCTACATTATCATTAGAATGTAAATGGCAGCATTCGTCGCTTTATTCAATTCAGTTAAATACACTATTATTTACACGGATGTGTAATTACTTACCTTATTATTACAGTTATACAATTAATTAGAATCTAACACTTTCAACACGACTACCCCATCTCTATTTTCTTCAAACAGTTTTATTAATGACTGCCATTAATAAATTAGCCTCGTTCCCGAGGTCTTTATTATTCACTAGGCGCAGAGCAGTACTTTAATATTGACGTCATAGTTTTTTAAATTTTTATTTTCAAGTTAAAAAAATATTTTTTCTTCAATGTCTTGACAGGTTTTCAAGTCTGGCGAGTTTTTTAAACTTCTTCGTATGAGGAAATTCTCAGAGGTTTGCGTGCAGCGTAAGTGATAGCCGGAGGACAGAGCCCCCGAGGGAGTGTTTCGCCATGTTGTTTAGTGTATGCAACAGTGTACTTTATGTCCTTGCTATGTCGGTTGAGTGCGTTTCCTTCAACGCGTGGATTTCACAAATACTTTGTCTTTCTTCAGCATGAGTGGTGGTTATTTTTTTTTCCGAGTTAAAATAAAAGACTGTGTCTTTTTCTAACTTCCTTTTGAACATCAGCCGAGCATGATAGTTGACCCTTGACATAGACATTTTTTTTTTAGGTTTCCGGTTTTAATTTAGAGTTTTTTATTTTTTATTTAAGGTAATAAAAGTGTGATGTGAATTAAGATTTTTGTTGGTCTTTAATTTCTTTACGGTTCAAGAATTTTTGTTTGGGTCTCTAACCCTGGTGGTAGTTACCCGAAGTACAATCGTAAATGGTAGACACAAATCGTAGCGAAGTCTACCAAATTTTGCTTTATTATAATGTGATAAGAAATTTTTTTTAGGTTTTCTGATTTAAAAAAATCTTTTTTGAGATTTACAAGATTTACACTTTAATATTAAATCACAGATATTTTGTAAATCTGATTAAAAAAATTCGCTTTTTGATTGAAGGTTTTGAGTACCAGTCAATTTTTTTACGGATTCAAAGAGTTACAAAGAACTTTGTTAAGATTTACGAAGATTTACCGAAAAATTGAATTATAAATCCAAATCAAAATCTGAATATTAGACTTTAAAAATACATTGCGAAGATTTATAAAGATTTGTGAGATTCTACATGATTCCCATATTTAAAATAAAAGCGTTATTACACACGTTTACAGATTTATTGATTGTCAAATATCACGCCAACCATTTAATAAAACAAAAGTCAACTTTCACAATGATCTTTGACGGTGACATCATTTAATGTGACATCATAAATAAAAATGTTAGAAGAATGGCGAGTTGTTGAGGGGAGAAAAGTTTGGTGAGATACAGAGAGATGTTGGGTGGATGTTCAGTGGAGCGCATGCTCAGTGCCATCAACCATTGGAAGAGAAGAGCGCTCTTCAATTTCCGAACACGTAATCAGCCCGAATTACTCGTTGGCGCGCGCCTCCAAATGGCGCAATCGGAAGACGCGGCAAATTACGCGGGGGATGCTGATTGCTGCGTTCGCCAAACAGACCATTTATGGATGGTGTTGCCTAGCAACGACAGTCACAAAGTCAGCCGGATGCTGCCAGTTACTATGGAAACTTCACTCTTGTAAACTCTTTAGCTACTGAACCAAGTGTAAACAAATTCGAAAAATTTTTAGATTTCCCAATCATGCCAAAAAAAATAAAATTTTTCTTACAATTCACGTGGAATTAATAAACGAAAATGAACATAAGCGGAAATCATTTAAATTGAAAATAAAAATGGCGATTCATCCTTGCCTTTCAGGTTTAATAAAAATATCATATGTAAAGAAAATCGACTGAAAAATAAGTGTTCCATAAATATACAAAACAGATGATGTACTTTTCAACATTTTCTAGACACTTTCCACTATGAAAGACGTCATTTCCGTTTTGTAAACACCAGATACTGCAAAATTCAGTTTTGAACCTAAGTACTCTTTACTTCCATTTTAAAAGTCCTTTCCACATTGAAAACTGAACAGAAATGAAACCACTTCCGGTTTCTTAACTCTTCCCCCCCCCCCCCTCCTCCCCTCTGAAACACATCCACAAGTGGCAAATTCAGTAATAAAAACAAACCGGAAAAACCTTTACATTCATTTTCCAACATGAAATACGCGTCACTTCCGGTTATAAGCACCTACTATTAATCTCAATTGAAAAAAATGTTTATACTGAATAATGTTTCAAATCTTAAAGACCCTAATTCAACCGGAAATGATTCTCTATTCTCATTACAACCAAAACTTCAACTTCCGGTTTCAAAACACCCACACAAAAAAGTGACACCACGAAAAAAAAAATCCTTCTGACCTGTAAAATTGAAGGCCCAAACCCAACCGGAAATGCCCTTACGTCCCGCTCCATAAACCACACAATCCAACATTTTCCACGAAAACCACAAAGGGCAAAAAAACCCACGTCAAGTAAAAATTCTAATTCACCTCCCGTATTGCCCGTAATGTAAAATTCATGAACTCAATACATTCCTATGGACCACCACTAGAATAAATCTTGCCGAAAAAAAAATCTATAACGTAAGATAATTCTTCTTAAAAAACCGAATTTAATTATCTTTATTTGTCTATTCATTTGTTCGCCATAATACATCATTTGAACGTGCTGTATGTGTGATGTGGGTGTTGGTAAAGGAGGGGGTCCATGTAGAGAAAAGTGGTGCCAAATTGCGTTCAATTGGCGTGTTTAGCCTGCGGCTGCCTCTGATTTAGGCCCCGCTGAGAGGAATAATTTTCTCGTCACTACAGATCTGTATTCTAGAGATAATGTGTTGAATTTGGAACTAAATTGGGCTCACATCTATAATAAAAACTCCATTGCTTCCTTCACTGCTGGTCATTTTTGTCTAAAAAACACGGCCGAACACGCAACTCGGCCCCGATCTGGATTTTCATTTGCCCGTCAGTTTTTGCAACAAGGAGATGTTTCAGGAATTTGGTCATGTGAATCGGTAAGGAGAAATGATGTTTTGTTTATTTTCGGTGTTGTGTTTGTGTGTCGGGTAAACTACGTTGGTGGGATAATGAGTAAAGAGTCAATTACTGTAATTATATGAGTGTATTTGTACGCATTAAGCGTTTACACACTAGACAAATTGAGACGTAATTTCATTCGAGAGTAAATTCAGCGTTAAATGCACCCGCGTTTTGAAATGGAGATTTAGGTCTAACAAATGAGAAAATTGTTTTTGTAATTGGTGCTTGCAAAATAATTATTGTTATAAACATTAGTCAGGAAAAAGATTTTTAACATTGTTGTTGGGAGATTTTTTAATAGAAAATAATTTTAATTATAAGTAAAATGTTTTTTTTTTAATTTTTTAATGTTTTCAAATTAAATCGGTTTTGCGGAGCTGCCAACTTGAGGCGGAGTTTTTTAGTTAAACTTGTTGTGAAACTTATGTCCATCACGAAGCCACCAGCTGCGTTCTCACGCCCACGATCTGTGGTCAAAAGCTGACCAGCTGTGGGTATTTCCAAACGCAGGTGGTCTGCCTTACCAAATAAATGAGAAAATAAAATTGTAAAATGATAAACAAAAAAAGAGAAATAATAAAAAATAATGTGAAAAAAAATTAAATTGGAATTGAATTGGAAATTAAGGAAGCTCAGAAATAAATTGGTTGGTAGTATAGATCGGATATGTGTAGTTTTTTTTTTTTTTTGGTTTTCAATTTGAGAAATGTGGTTTGTCAAATTAAATTGCTGTAATTTTAGTTAACAGATAAATGTATTTGATTTTAACTCTAAAGTCATATGAATGTTTTGCAAACATAAAATTATTAACACTTAAACATTATTAATCCATCTCCCTTTAATTTTAGGTCTTCAGGATTAACTTAAACGGAATGTTCAAAGTATGTTTTTATTGTATGGGTTTAAACCGTATTCAATTATTACAGTAAAAAGTACCTAACTGTCAAGTTAATGGATTGAATTGAATAACTAGTTGTTAAGCACTTGATTTAATGGTACTCAGTTATTGTTTAATCACTTACTTTTGAGTGTTTCCATTCCATAACCATGATTAACAATTAACGATTAAACAGTAATTTGAAATTATAAAACTGTAATATTTACATCCATCATAATTTATTTAAAACTCTCATTCATTAAAATTCACTTATTTCCAATAAAATACCTGTTTTAATCAAAACAAAACGAGAAAAATTACTCAAAAAAGCATAATCTTTCACATATCCATAACCCAACAGAAACACAACCCAAAATCAAAACACAATCCATCTCAATCAATCCCCACACAACATTAGCATCAATAGCACAATCAATGACACATCCCCATCACGCATGCGCACACCTTTTATCTCCCACTGAATACCTCCTCAATTGCAGCACGAGCCGCCGACTTTGACACAACCAGAATGACGTCACATATAATTACTTCCGATCACTGATCATGAGAAACTCACTCCTTGTCTCACTTCCGGGTCACCGACAAACCAAGGTCGACACTTTTGAAAAAAAAAAAAAAAAAAATTCCAAAAGGGTTTTTTTAAAAAACGTCAATTTCCATTGAGAGTACCATCTGCTCACCCAAACAGGAATCAATGGAACCCATCAAACTATAAACTTGTTGTTGTGTAACAGAAAAAAGATGACATCATCTTTCATATGGAAAGTAGTTGATGTCATCCCCCTAAACTCCACCCACGCCCCCTGTCCCTTGAGGCTGATCAAGACCTCACCTGCCGCTTAGTTTCATTTGCAAGATGTAAGCAAAGTGACAGGCGTCTGTCTCTTCATTCAATGAACCCCCCCCCCTTCTTTTCACCTCCCACGCGTGTAAAGTATGTGAAAGAGATGAACGAATCCTGCTTCTATGGGTGTTTGTGGAATTGGGTCGAAAGGGGACAGCTCATAATTTTTTTTTTCAATCGCATAATTTTCCGTGATGTGTTTTTTGAGTAGGAAATTTATCTTTTCCTCGTTGTATGTTTTTACAAATGGAACGCTTTCATTAAATTTGTGGCTGTAGAATTATATTACAAAATTCAATGAAATATATCACAGAGAAATTTATTCGTCCTCTATAAAAAGTGTTAAGTCGTATCACCTATGTCAATCCGCTTGCATTTATTGCCAATTCCCCTTTCTATTTATTGTCTGTCATAACCGTGGTTGAAGGATTTATTAAGACTTACTAATAGAGTTGTTTTGATTAAATTTACAGTTTGAACAACGCGATCTTTAAATTACGAGTAGTTTAAATCAGTTAACACAAATTCTGGCTACTACATTCAAAAACTTAAAACAGCATTAAATAAAATAGCAGTTAGGTCAATTTTCAATCTGGAATGTCATATTAATTAAGCTGTGCATGCAATTAAGCACATTTCATGACACTACAGATTATATAAAATGTACCTTAGCTGTAAAGTTTAGTTTAACTTTCGATTGCAGTAGTTTTGTAGAGATTTACAATGCAGGAATCATTAAATTTACACAGCTATACAGTCCCTCTAGGCCATACCATTCAAAGTTTATCACTTTAAAATTTTTGACTGTTTAAACCTTCTAGGAGTATTCTTAAATCTCTCATTTACAGTGAACTCACAAAGGAAGCAATACAATTTAATTACTAACACTACAAAAAAAAATCAAAACACTTCCTAATTTACTTTAGGTAACCCCCCTCCCTCTTCATTCCTTCAATTTGTCTCATCACACAATCAGATAACTCACAGACCATTAACCTAACCATCCCTTGGCTTCACCTACATCCATTCATTCATTTGTTTAAAATTAAATGAATAAAAAAAGAAAAGGTAGCAGCTGGTTTTTTTTACCTTAATCCTTCTGCCCAGCAGTCGACTAAGCCTTTAAAGGTGATGTACTTCAACACCTGCCTAAACACAACCCTCTAATCCGACAGCAGACAAGTCTCCCTGGGGAGGGAGAGACTCCATAGGTTACAGGTCACGTGTGCATTCCACACTCGACAATAGACTCTTGTCATTTTACGATAGCATGTTAAGTTTCACTTTTTTACAGAAGGGGGACTTAATGGTTTAGTCAATTGATTTGCTTATGAAGTTGTTGAGTACAAGTTTTTAAAAGGTTTTTAAAAGGTGATGAATGATTTAGGTTAGAAGAAGAAAAAAGAAATTTGCAGTCTCATTTATTAACTTCGATTTAAGGTAGAGCAAGTGGCGCCACCTGTCCATCATATGTTGGGTAAGGGAAAAGTCAAGAAAGGGCAGGTGACCTTTCCGTTAGGAGCACCTGGTATTGTTTTTTTTTTGAAGGGGAACTTAGTAGGGGTTTGCTGGGTTTAAAGAGTTGGGGGTCTTTTAAGATAAATTTGACAAATTAATTGTAATGTGACAGAATTTGTAAAATTTACTTTTTTAAATAAATAATTTTGGGAGTATTAGTAGGCCTAATCAATAAATGTACAAATTTAATTTTATCAAATAAAAATCTGTAAATTATAAATTTAATAAGAAATAATTTTTATTTGATAAATTTTAAAGAATCAATTACAGTTAGGTTTTTATAAAGCTAAATAAATGTATAATTTTCCAATTAAAGTTTTCTGTTTACAACAAACCTACAGAATCAAGGAAAAAAGTGTTGAATAAAATTTCAAATAAGCTTTCAAATAATCCTCAATTTACGACAACCTTTTTCCTTAACATAAATTTCACATAATACAAAAATATCAAACCCTAGATGAATGCAATTTTCCTTAACATTCAGTAAAAACAAACCCTCAAAAAATAAATACCAAAATTTTTTTTTTAAAAGAGTTGACAATTCCCTTCCATCCACAAATCGATTTAACATCTTTTAATAACATCCCCATATTTTTTAATAATCACACTCGCCACCTTTTTATTATAGATCGTTGTTTTTCAGTCAGGTCATAAATCATGGCGATGGACAAGTTTCCGGCGCATGTGTCTCTCACAGACTCCACTTCCGTTCAATGGCTGTCCACAGGATATTGGGAAAAAATCGTAGGAAAAGCCCCAAGTGTCCTCTCCTCACGCAACCAGTGTCCAAACAAGTTTACGCTCCACTGACATGAGGATGTTACAACTTTCTTCACAACATACCACGTGACCAGCCCACACGCAAAGGTCAAATGAGAAAAATAAAAATCTCTTACGTTACACCAAACCCTATTTTCAAGGTCAATATGAAGGTAATTTAAAATTTCACAAATTTATCAAAACCTAATTTTAATTACAACTATTAGACCCCCCCCCCCCCTATATACTTCAATATATGCATTTCTAGTTTCCTAATATCACCACCAGAGGTAAAAGAAATTATCTATGATGTAATTAATATCCTGAGCAGTGTTTACAAACTATTCAATTATCTTTATTTTAAAGAATAAAGTTTGTTTCTTCAATCTGCCACTAGGGATATTTTTCTAACACTTTATTTACTTGATAATTAAAAAAAAATAAACGAAACTTCTCATATCTCCCAAATAGTTAAGTGAGAATGTCAACATACCCTCCAATCAACAGCACTTTTAAGAAGCCCCCATTTTATTCACTCACTTTAACACATCACTCACCAAAAAACATGTGAAAACAACATGACAAAATTTGTATTTCTACAAATTACCTTTACAAAAAATGTCTACTAGAACAAGTTGTGACCACCTGAGGGTCTAAGGGGGGGTCCCGGGCGTTGGTCCCCCATCCTACCACCACCACCACCACCTACCTAGTAAGATGGGTGATGATGAGGAAGCCTCACCTCTCATACTGACCCCCTTGCGCCAGGGGGCGGGCAGCCACATGGCGCCAGGCAGGGGTAGTCGCGTCTACTATCCACCGAACTCAATAAATCAGCCCAGGTGAGACGCGCATGTTTGACTGAACCGCATGCGCAAAGGACGAGCCTATTTTTCCCGCGCAAACAGGGAGGTAGTAGGGCAAGGCACGAGGCGCCAGCCGCCCGGGGTTTAAGCTGTTCGGTGACAGGGACGATGAGCGGACGCCTGCCTACCCCTGTGGTGAACCCCCCAAACAAAAGAAAAGTCTTAAGATTCAAAAAAAAAAAAAATTAGAAATGGAGGTTATGGCTAAAAGTGTGTATAAATGCTATTCCTTATTGCAAATATGTGCAAACGTTATTGGTGTTATGCCTTAGGGTTGCAAAGTCTGACAAAGAGTGACGGGTGGCAGTTGTAGAAGACGAGCAATTAGTCGCATGCACGAGGCTTGCGGCAGCATCGACTTGTGCGCTGTAGTTAGCCAATAGGAGAAGTGGAAGGCGCGGCCTGTAGGAGGAGCTACACATCCATATTGATGGGTTGTGTGCGCAAGAGGTTGGTCGAGTCAGTTTTAAGTGTAGAGCTGTTGGTCGCCCGTGTGCTAGCTCCGTTGTGGTCGTTTTCCCCTCTTTCCACTGTTTTTTCATCTCTCACCATCAGTCACCACGCTGAATTTCACGGATCTCTCCAGCCCCTATGCCAATATGGCGGGCGCTGCGGATGGCCTTGAACAGGAGGTGGCCGGTAAATCCGCGTTCATGGAGTTACAACAACAAGGCATCGGCATGGCACATGCACCACACTACCAAATTCGGTCTGGGTACCAAGGCCAGCATGACAGCGCCTTTAGCTCAGCGCAGACTGCCAGGCCGCCGCCGCCGCCGCCGCTCGGAGGATACCATTTCTCGGCTATGAATAATAGCTATTCACCTCATCATTACCTGAGCACCTACCAAACTCCGTGTGCCTCACCTCCACGCGACGGTAGGAATTTTTTTCTATCACTCTTCTTTTCTCCTACCGCGCAAACACCTGCGTCCTGTACGCGTATATCCCGCGCGTGCGTGTAAATTAAACAGTGAAAAAAAGAAAAAGTTTGTATAGATGTTTTTCTTGATGTTTTTATCGAGTCTCTTACTGTTTTTTTTAGATAAGACGCAATTGGAGGAGACACTACGAGTTAACGGCAAGGGTAAAAAGATGAGGAAACCACGCACCATTTACTCCAGTCTGCAGTTACAACAGTTGAATCGACGATTCCAAAGGACGCAGTACCTGGCACTGCCTGAACGCGCCGAGTTGGCCGCGTCCCTGGGCCTGACGCAGACGCAGGTGAGTTGGGGCGCTCTGTACGGGCCACAGAGCTGCAGTGGCATCGGGTAGCGAGTTGGCCGTCTCTTTATATCTCATGTGTGCAATTTGCTTAATTCGTCGAACGAGCTGTAAACGGTGGTCTTTTTCCTTTCTGTAATCAATGGAATTCTAAGTTGGGGAGGCAATTTTTGCAATTATAGCAATTTGCCCAATCCTAATCAAGTGTAATTATCGACAACAAGCTGCGGTAATAGGCGACAAATTGCACCATGGTTTCATATATTAATAGACGACTATCTTATAATACGCTAGAATTATCCCTCATTATTCCTCTTCTATCATATCAAAATACCCTCGCCCTTCTTCTCGCCATTAAAAATTAACATTCCACTATACTTACTCATACATATACACTCATTCATTTACTACCACTATGCTTTTATAGCCTATGTAAACTCTACAGCAGACTTCTACTTTTCTCATGTTATATAGCAGTTAATTAACAACTGTAACTACAATACAGTACTATACTATTACAAATACATTTTATACACGAGAACAATGTCTTGCTTTCGTTGTGTATAACTCTAGTATTTGCTGCCAACATTAAACTTCTTCTGACAATTTGGAAGTTCCATGATGCATATCATTTCTCGCAGCAGTGCATCTTTTGGTCATGAAAGGGTTTATCTCTAGTAACTCTTTAGGGCTAAAAAGTTCTCTTGTGAGAGTTAAAAGTTCTTATCATTAAAATTTACCTCCAACAATATTTCTGTCAGATCATAGTAATGACCCAAGGCCAGGGTAATCCAGTAGCTGTATAAGGGTTTTGTTTACAAGTTTTCCTAAATGTTCTCGAAAAATACCACTCAAATTACACTCGACACTTTTGTTGTGTCTAGGATGAACACTTTTTCTTCCCATGATGTCACTACAAGCCGTATTTCATACTCAACAATGTCGAATGACTGTTTAATGACGTCATTACCATCAACGAGTGTGAAGTCACGTTCACTTAATTGTAGTACTTTGTCACTGGAATTAATTCTTCCCACCAGGAGGCAACTTAAAGACGACTTATTCATTTCCACATTTTAAAAAAACATAAATATTACCTTTGATTCCTCTAACGTATTTATTTGATCAGATGAAGTGCGCTCTCCAGATGATGTTTACCCAGCGTAAATAATTGAGAGCACCCCATTTTTTTTCTTCTCTCTATTCCATTTTTTTTCTCTCCCAACACTCTTGTTTGTGGTCAACTAAACACGAGCAGCAAAATCGTTAAGTGGCACGTCAGCAGCTCCCCCTGTTGACATTATCGATTAGTCTTTCCCATGAGTCCATTTGCCATTATTTATTTCTCATTACTACTTAATTCCATCCCTTTACTCAAATATTTCCCCCTGCACACCTCAAGAAGAGGGGGTAGAAACATGCGGCTGGTGGCAAGCATAGTCACTTCACAAATGTACGATACGTGGAACTGAAATTCTGGGAAATTTTTATTATGCAACTGGACTATGGATAATTGAATTCTGTATGGCTTCCAACGTCTGAAAGCAGGCGGGTTACAGTAGATGTAGCTGTCACACTTCCTTTTTATACACATTCCTCAATCAAAATTTAACCTTATTTTACAATTTACAACCTGAGTTGCAAGTGTTACTGAGCATTCTTAAGATTAGAAATGACTTCTGAATATTTGCAATTTTAAATGAGAGTTTAGGTGTATACAATCTATCCAGGATGTAACATTGGTAGTTTTCATTTGCATCACCAATAATTTTTTTTTAGTTTACAATGTGAATGTACTGCAATTTATACTAATGTCCCAGTAGCTGACAAAGCTATTGCAGTAAAATTTACTTTCAATAACCTCAATTATAGTTTCAATTACTTTTAAATCTTACTTGTACAAGGCAACCAGTATTTAGTGTTTGATAGTTTCTTACATTGAGTTGGAATATCTTATAGCTCTTGTATTGCACATTGCACTAATTCGTGTGTATATAGTACCTACTAATAACATTAAGTCATATTTCTTATTTATACCCATTTGGCATTTTGTATATAAAGGTTATAAGCATTACAATTTATGTTCCCGCGCTTTCAAAAATCTAGTGTATCCAGTGTAACACAAGAAGTCTTGTTATTCAATTAGATGAGTAATTTAATGCTCATTTTCAACACTCCGTGTATCTCCAACTGCTTGTAGACAATCTTCTTAAGAATTTTGATCTACTTTCCTCTGTAAACGACATGTAAAACAGTCGGGTTGTAACATGGTTTCAACAACCACACAAGTTGTCAGCCAAACTGACACGGATGGCGCAAGCAGGGGGTATTGTGATGTGTCTGTGTTGACATACTCATGGCCAACAGTTTTTACAAGGCCTGTATTTTTTTTTATCAGACTATACGTGATTAGAATTTTTAATAAATATTTCTTTTGGATTCTATCATCATCCTGTTTTTGAGCCGTTTTATCTGATAGCGCGTGGCATTACACCGTCGATTGACCTCACGCTTTTAAGATGACCGGAAGTGGCCCTCGAGGCCTACCTGGCAGGAAGTCCTCGCCTCGAACTAGGTCCACCATCGCCCTCCGATTCAAGCGATAAGAAGTTTTCTCCCTTCACTGCACTTGAGTTTCCTTCGGGGTAGATTTCTGGATTTTTATTGCACTTTTTTCAGTTTTTTTTCTTTTTCTTTATACATTGAATTTTTAATCAGAAGATTATTAAAATTTTATGTAATGGGAATGCGGTTTGAGGGTCCCTTAGGACAAACAAAACGTTGGTATATAGAAATGTGTGAGTGGTCTTTTGATCATAAAGTTTTTCCATAGATTTTATATTTTTACACGTTAATGTTTATGAAAAATAATTTCCTCCGAAATGGTGTAATTTGGTATTTAGTGTTTGAAGAGTCATAAAGCTGTCATAGACTGACGTTGGTAACAACTTTACCAGGTTTTGAACAGCTACTGAGTTTAGATGGGAAATCAACGCGGATTTTGTCTGTTTTTTAAAAAAAAAAAAATTCTGTGTTTTTTAACACGTCACAACTCATCCAAAACAAACAAACAATTGTTCCCACTCCTTAATTCTTCTTTTATTTACCTGTTCCTTTTTGTAGCGGAAACGGGCTTCGCTCGGCGGGGTGTTTTTCGAGGCCGGTTCCCTCCCTAGGCCTAAACACCGCAGGGTTAGGGCGAGTGCAGTTGCAGTCAACCTCGACCCCATTGACTTAAAACCCTCTATGCTTTAGAGAGAAACGATAGATTAAATTTGTCTCTCTTAAGTGAAATTTATCAGGCAATTTACACGGCTTTTTATTAGGTTAGACCTAATTACCTGCCGATTTATTATTGAAGGGAACAAATATCGTTTCATCTCGTAGAATAGAAACCTATCTCGTGATTTATCTAATGATGGTTGCAATCTGGTTTTTAGTCAATTAGTCGCCTCGTTGAGTCTGCAGGGATATCGAAATGTGAAGCAGGTGGTTGATGTTACAATTTTTTTATCCTAACTTTTTATTTTTTAAAAAAATAAATAGCAATGCGGATATTTTAATGGGATTACGTATCGACGAATAGGGATGTTTCCAGTTCCCGGAGGTGGAATTAAAATGGCATAATAATCGAATATCTCAATTCCGATCTAAGGGATGGAATGTGAAAGAAATCGGTCAATGGGAAATATCCTATTCTAATCGAAAACATTTTCTAACGTTGAAAAAACTTGAAAAATCAATACATTAAATTTTGCTGATGCAAAGACAATTTTTAAAAAAAATAGGAAAATCGAAATCAAAATATCGATTTGTACTCGAGTGAGAGAGAGAGAGAAAAAAAAAATCAAAGTTTCACTCTTGAGTTGTTGCTTTATTATTTTTTAAATCGAACCGGTCCCGTTAAAAACCCCGTGAAACGACACGCGCCGGTCGAGGGGGTTTTCGGTCACCTCACAGTAGGCGCCTACTTACTCATTCACACGTATCGGCAATCAATTTAGGTAGCTGCCGGTGCACGATTGATCTCTCTCTCTCTTCTAGTGAAAAGCTCACCTACGGCCCCGCACAAGCCAGCCCCGTAAGCGGCCGCAGGATGAATATGCTCAATTATTAATGTATTCATACGAACACAACAAGTCCAAACACGCCATTTTTACTCTACTTTAAAAAAAAATTTTTTTCCTTCTTTCGACCTCATTGAGCATAGGCACACTGGTGCGATATGGGGTATTGGTGTTGGATAACCACTCGTTACCTTGAAAGGGTCATTAGCAAATTATACGTTTGATAATAAAGAGTTAATTTGTGACTGCCACCTATCTGTAAAATAAGAAGGCGGTTGTTGAGGGATTTGTTCGGTTTCGATTGCAAGCCGCTTAAATTGAGTGCAAGAGCATTGATTGGTGACCACAAAAATTCGATTCCATGTTAAAAATGTATGCAATGTCTAACGTTTCCTATATTTTCTAACTCCCTAGTGGCAATATTATCAACTAGATTTGATAAACCTTTCTTCGTGTTGATGTCAACATAAACTTGTTTTTTTTTCTCTCAATTTCGCTCTACCTTTTCACATTTTTTATACCGTCCAAGTTTTTGAGGAAGGCAATTTATTTACTACCATTTCGTGCAGCCTGTGGGCTGTGCATATTTTTCTTGACTCAACATCGCGTGAGCTTGAGCTCAAGGCAATTTTTGGTGTTGAACAAGAATGTACATGGTGTACGTTGGCGAAAAGATCGTTGTGTGGTTACTTGTTATTTAGTTTGCACACTTGTTTGTACAAGTTCATCTATGCGGAGTTGTCAAGTGCGTCAAGTAGTGAAATCTGCGGGAAATTTACATGTTCGCTAAATCCACATCCCAAAAGATTCTTTTTTTTTTATTTCCTGAAGGTTGTAACCAGGCAACATGCTCACAATGTAAACATTAGGAGTTTTTAAGTTGGGTGTAAAAAGTGACTTGGGTTCCTACTACTTCAATTTAGACGGGTTGAAATTTTCTATTTTGCCAGTTGCCTTACTGGCCCTGTCTACATGGGTTTATCTCGTAATGTCCACCAACAAGAAAATTACACTTTTGGTTGTTCATTTATATGACTTTGGGCTGATTTGACTTGATATCTTTAAGGTTTTGTACAGCAGTCGCTTATGACATTCTTGCAAGACGGATAGCGGTTGCAGTAACACTATTGAATATTGTATGGCTATGCCTGGCTGCATTAAACTTCAATTCCTTTTTGTTGTGTTTTCTATTTTTATACCGTCCTAATATTACAAAATTTATAACTAATAGATAACGGAGATGTTTAAATTTTCATTTACGAGTCTTCAAGTTTCTTGGCTTGGTCTATTCTTCGATTAATGTTGAGAAATCGGCTCTGGGTGCATAAAGCAAGTCGTAAAAAATGCGCGGTTTTCATCTGATCACATGCCAACATATTTAATGAGGGTGAAGCGTGGTCTGGTTTTGAGGAATATTTTAGTAAGTAGCTATTGAAAAGCCATCAAAAAAACAGAGAGCACAAACAAATGTCCACAAACTGAACTTTTTTTTTATTCACACGATCACGTGTTAGACTAAAGTCAATTTTGTGTTTTTTAAGAGACGCGTAAATTTTTTATGAACCATTTTGTATTTTTTTTCGTTTTCCAATATGAAAACATAAACATATAAACAGTAGGTTGTATGCAGTGTAGTTATAAAGAATAGAAAATGAAAAAAATGCAATTCAATTTCACAATCCTTTTACAATTGAAATATCAAACAATTTCACTTTTCTGTCGGTTTGTAGTGGCTATTCCTTTGTGATCGTTGTATTTTAAACTTGCAGTTTACCATACAAATAAGTGGGCCGTATTATGAAAATGGTTGAACTAAGTTCTTATACTGATTAATGATTTTGCTTAAAAATTCATTGATTTCACACAATTAAAGGCAGTGGAAGCTGCCTATCAAACAGTAACCCACAAAACTAATGTTGCCATAGCTTGCTTTTAAAATGGTTATTTTTCAGTCTAGTTATTTCATTGCACATTTAAAAATTACTTAGCAGCTTAAGCAAGTTAACTAGTTACTTCAAATGCAGATAATGAGAATAATTGAAGCAGCAGATGGTGGTGGTCTTCTGACGTTTTGGTGTTATATGAGTCCAGTAGCATGTCATATTGACAATGACAATCTTGATAATTTTGTTACTTGTCCAAATATGCAGCCTAGCTTTCCTTTCCAATTATTATTACTAATGCATAACTTGTTAAATGATGAATCGGTAATTGAATCATTTCTTCCGCACTGCTCGTTTTACGTTGCATTTGTTTCTTTGAATTTCACTTTTACGCTTATATTGGCAGTGAAACTTCACTTCATTTTACATTTTTTTTTGCCTTTGCTTATTATTTTGTTCTTCATAGTCACTGGTAACATTCTGCTTCATTTCATGTTTTTCTTTTCAAATGAAATTTTTAATTAAACATCAATCCAATTTTTTTTAACATTTATTTTCCATCAACAGGTGAAAATCTGGTTCCAAAACAGAAGATCAAAATACAAAAAACTAATGAAAGCACAACAAGCGCAAACAACATCTCCAGGCCAGCCAGGCAACACGAACAACGGCCTCCCATCATCAGTAGGAGGCCCTCCAACACCACCGCAACCGTCTCAGACTCATAGTCCGGTGACACCAGCGCCGGGCGGTTACCTTCCACCGGCCAGCTCTAGCAGCGGTACGGCGGTTAGTCCTCAACCACAGCCGATGAGTCCACCGGTGTCAACATCACCGTGGGACATGGGCAAAGCTGCAACCAACTACATCCCGCAGTACTCTTCATGGTACCATCAAACGGACCCGAGCGCCATAAGTCAGCAACTGCTGACGTAGAAATCGGCCTAGTGTGTTCAGTGCATTTTTTTCAATTTTATTTTTCTCCATTTTATTCAAAGCCAAGCAAAAAAGATAAAATAAAAAAAACTTTTTTCGGCTTTTTGAGGGAGGTAAACCGTCCCAACCAGTTCCAAAGAACCCTGGCAAGAGAGGCTTACTGGAAAGGCGACAGGAGCGCCCTAGCCTCGGGGGGGTGCAATATATGAGTCCATTTTCATCATCATCTTCCTATGGACAGTGGGCAGGTGCAGTGGATACAGGAGTGTAATTACTCAGGTTAGTTTTCATTTTGTTTTGTAGGGTATAGGTCTCCCTACAGACCCCTTTCACTTTTTTACCCAATGCCCACCACTGTCTGTATTATATATATATAAATATATATATGAAAATATTAAATGGGGACATCGAACTTTGTTTTTTTTCTTGTTTTGTGTTTTATAAACATGTTGGATGTATTTAAATACTACACTTACAAAATATTCAGTTATAAATATTTACTATTTTGGTGGAAAAAAAAACGCCACTATGCGTTAAAATCCAGAATTAAGGAATCTTTTTTTTTTTATAAGTGTAGTGTTTTAATACATAAGAGTTTTTTGTTTTTTTTGTAAATTATTTCTCAATTGTAATTTTTTAAAAAGATGAAAAAAAGAGTTCCCATCATGAGCTTAGCGGCCGATACCGTGTCGTAGATAAGAAAAACTTAGGAAAAAAAAAACTGTTATATTTTGGACTTTTAGCATTCATGTGTATAATTTTTTTTCCTTATTTTTGTTCATCTTTTACACCCCTAAGTGTCCATCAATCAACGTATTCAAAAAAAAATCCGTCGATTTTTATCTCTCTGCATACGAATTTCTATTTATTAAAAGAGAAAAAATTTCCCCTTTTTCTTCCCCTAAGTTTTATTCTCACCCAATTTTTTCAAAAGTCCATATTTTGTACACAAAGTGGATGAGAAAAACCAGAAAAAAAACTTTCAGCTGCTGTGTAATCAGATGTCAAATAAATGTGATCAAAATTGTGCAAAAGAACAAATTTTCATTGTCACTTTTTTCCACGCTGGGAAAACGGAACCGACAAAAGAAAACCTGGAACCTATTCAACGTCTCTCACCCCCAATGCTGAAACCCAACACTGTAAGTTGACATATCAATTAATCCTTATTTATTCACCACAACAGATAATTTCAAAAAACTTAAAAAAAAAAACATTTCTTTACAGAAATGTGAAAACATGCTGTCACCTTCATTCTTGCACGGTAAGTTGATTTCACTTTATTTTACTTTCTGAAAAGTTGTGGCTTAAGTTTGCGTGCATAAATCTAAAGAAATGTTTTGATTTATTGTAGTTAGAGGGGGGTAATATTATATTCAATATACTTGACCCTGAATTTAATATGGTCAAGCTCCCCCTACTTTTCTGTACATTATCCACCGTTTGATTGTGATGAGTGGTGGAACTGCTTAGGGTGCAGGACTTGTAGGGTTCTTCAGTTGGTTTAAATTTTAAGTGTCTTGATATATAAAAATCTCAAACTGAGATAAACACTTTCCCCTGGTGTGCATTGTATTGCATCAGAGATTTTTATGATTTTCCAGCTACTGAATTTGTTGTTTTATTTATCATTTTTAATTGCCCGTATGGGATTAAGTGTAAACAATTTTTCTTTTTGTTTCATTTCTAAATTATGACGTGAAACCAATGATTTAATATCCCATATTCATAAAAAAAATAATAAAACTCTTTTTAATATATAGTAACAGACAGTATTTCTAAATATTTAGTTTAAATGGTGAATTCCAGCTCATCTTTTAACATTAAGCAGCACCTAAACTTGTGGCACAACATTTCTAATAGCTCAAATTCGAGACATGTTGACGAGGGGCTAAGCAATAGAGAGAAGCTCGTCTCTGATTACTGCACACAATAGTTTAGTCCCCTCCAGTTTTTCTACCCCACCTCGCTTACCCTTGCAATAGACCTGTGGAGCAGTTGATGGCGGGTAGGGAGGTTTGTCCACACAGTGCTGACGAGGCATGGTGCTCACGGGGATGACACGTGCTCATTGTATCGGACTGCCACCAATGCCATCTATTCTCATGGAGATTGGCGACGTCTCAATACGACAAAGGATGAGTTGGGGAGAAATGTTAGGGACGAGCAACAAATGTCCACCCACGCATCACGCGATGGTTTGTGCGTGAATGACGGACTCGTGTGAATCCGGCTTTATAATTTTTAAAGATTCATATGCCCAAATAACCCTGAACATTCTTTTATACCGAAATTTGCATAATCTTGGTTTTATCTTTATTTAAAAGATGCTCAGAAAAACGATCTTAAAGTTTAACTGCGCATTTGGTATCAGTAAAGGGCGTAGTATAGTAGAAGAGGCAAAAGTAATTGCAAAATTGTAACTCAATATTCTTAATTCTACCTGGTCTGGTTTATAACTTTTTGTTTTTCTCGTACTCATAATTGTTTCTATAAGATAATATCAAAAATAGTACTTACAGTTAGATGTTTTCTTCGTAGACTTTGCTGAACCTAAACCATATAAACAAAATTAAAGGACTCAAAATATTTTTCCAGACTTAATGATAACTTACATTTTTATAACTGGTCATAAAATCTTGTCCTTCAGGTTCATATCCCAACATTAGCAAGAGATATCTGCAAAGAAATATCAAACATTAAAAAAAATCATAAAGAAGTGCAAAGAAAAACAAAACCGTAATTTAAGCTATTAAAACGTCTCCTTTAAGAATCAAGAACTATTTTTGGATAACTTCCAACTATGACCACCCCCTAACACAAATTTTAATTAAATTTATTTTTTTTTAAATCAATATAGAAAAACCTAAAAATTGTTCAATTTAACCACATCAAAAACACCAACCATCTGTTTCTAAAAACAAACAAAACACATTACTTTCAACACAAAAACAACTTCCATGCTCAATTTCATCCATAAACGAAAAAACTTGGCACACTCCCCAAAAGGACTTAACAGTCCTTAAAAAAAGTATTTCCTAAAGACAGTCGATTTGTGGGGAGTCGCGTGATTAATGTTTGATTACATTTAATGGTGTTTTCTCGTAGATAAATAATATCCGTAAATACACGACACTTTTGAGAAAATTATTAAGTCAATTCATGCCAAATATATCTTTGTCAACATTTTTGGGGACAATTTTTTTTTTTTTTCCCATGATCGGTCGCGTTTATTGTTTGTTTGACTGATCCGATGAGTCGACCGCTGCTGGACGAAATGTAATCAAGTGGTAAGCCCTAATCCGAATTAGCATTGAGATGCATCCGCCATGACAAATCGCGAACCCTCTCATCCGACGCCCCTCTTGTGTCGGCTAGTTTCTTTGTGGTCTCTAAATCCCGAGCTTAAAATGGCTGTCCAGTTTGTAAACATGGACAAATATTAGTTTTGGCTTTTTAGGGATGTTTACCTGGTAAAATTTGGACGATTCGCGGTCGGAGATTTGTAGTAGCCCCGGAACTTTAAACGTTACTACAAAATCGTAAACTTATAACTTTCCATTTTGTAGTGTGCGAAGAAATCGACTTTTCTAGACATCGACCGATACCTTAAAATAATTCTAGAGAAACGCATTTCCGGTTCTACGATTAAATTTTTGGGAAATGTGTCCGGTTGTCGTGTTCGGGTTTTATTAACCGGGAGGGATAAATGTTGTTTTTTTTTGGTAAAATACGCTACTTGGTTAAGAAATATTTCTTCCCGGCGTACGAAACCGTTTAGTTTTTACTTGCGGCATAATATCTACCCACAGACCGACTCTTCGGTCAAAACCTCAAAACAGTTTTACGAGTCTTAATAGCTACTACAGAACTGACGGACACTTCTTGATGAATTTTTGAAAAATTTCCCAAAATTTTGTAACTGTAAACACCTATGAAAAACAACAAAAAGTTCCATTTCGCAATCAACTCGTTTCGACATTTTTTTCTCTGTGGTCGTGTCAACATTCAGGAAATGTCACTCAGTGACGACAGCACGTGCGGGACACGCGAAGATAGAAAATTTTTCTCCACCACCCACTCACTAATACCACAAAAAAAAAAAAAATGATATATTAAAAAAAAACATGAAGAATAATTACCATGTTTTCGTTCCCAGTACCAATTTGAAAAAATATATTTCAACTTTTAAAGTTTTGTACCATTTTGACGTCAGCACGGTTTATTGACTCGGAGGGTGGCCTCATAAAACTGAGCCGAGCTGCCATCAAGTCGTTCGGGAAGACATCCCTTCCTTCCCCGGCACGGCCGCACGCGAGGCACGCGAGAAAACCGCCGCTTAAGTCGCTTTATTTTACAAATAAGATTGGAATATAACATTCCCGAAACAAAAAAACCACTAAATTTTTACGATTCCTTTTACTCTACCACACGGAACTCCGCAATTTTCACCCATAAAAATTTTAACCGACATTTTTGTTTGGGTTTCCGACATTTGGCATACAAAATTTACGTTTTTCATAGTTAAAATTTTTTTTTTATTGTAATTAAATGTGACAAAATAAAATAATTTTCTAATGTTTATTACAACTCAAATATAATAAGTAAAAGTTTACAGTGGTGTAGTTGTAGCGCTTTTAGAGATTAATTCTGGTGTTTTTTATTCCACCTCTCGGTATAAAATATTCGTGTGGTGAAAATCTTAACTTGTAATTATAATAGTGATTTCCGATTTAGAAAATGTTTATTTAATTTCGTTCCGATATCATTTTTTTGTGACGAGTGGCTAATCCCTAAATGGGTTTGTCTAGTTTGAATTTTTCATCCTATGGTTGTTTTGGGTTAATAAATAATGAATTTAAATATACGGTTGGTTTGTGCAGTACCGATGTCAAACGTGCCACATTTTTCATGTGTTTTATGGTGGCCTCCGACTCCATACTGCGATTGATCGTGGGAATTAATAATTTCTCCACTATGATCGATAAGATTTGTGGCGATATGGCCGTTTGATGAATGCTTTATTAAAATCATTTGAATTTCTTTTCCCACGACCACCTGGTGACAAACACTTTAACTAATATCTATTATCATGAATCTTCTTTATCTACTCTCTTATTAGGGTACTATATAACTAGATGAGTTGCAACCATCTGGTGGAAATTTGGGGTAACTTAAAGTCATTCAAATGATTTATTATTTTCGCCGTGTGATATTTCCACGTTAGTGAAAAAGATAAAAAAATATAAAAGGCATGCACAAATCCAGGTGGACAGCACGTGCGTGCGAATTGGCCGTTGCCTGCGGAGCTGTCGGCGCCAAGGCCCTTGGAGCGGGGCGGCCACACGTCATTCAGCATCGATGAAACGCGTCAAGCGATAAACACGAACGTCAGGGCCGAGGACGGGAACTCTTTTCAAGTTTCCGCTCATGCGCATTGGTCGTGTAGGGTTAAAGGTGGTCGTTGGTTTTTTTTTTTTTTTAATTAGCAAAGAAATTTGAAAATATAAAATTCTTCGATCCGTACAAACTCATCATCTTTATGAAAACGGTTTTTGATGGAGTCAGTAGGACATTAATGTCAATTGAATAATTATGCTTGCATCCGGGATGCTTCCACCGAGACAGTGTAGGTCAAAGGTCACTGACAATTGACCCCGTTTCCCGCCTTTCTTATTGGCCAATGCCAATAGTCAAAGATGGCCGTTGACGAGGGGGCGATATTTCCTCATGTGCTTGATGCCATGTGTGTAGGCGGAGTCATCTCACCAAATGTGGCGTAGTTCGATCCAGAAAACAGATGGTCAAAGTTTTAACCTTTTTTTTCTCGTATAAAATTTGATGTGAAAAAATAATGGATGTGGTTTCTATTGGGGATTTAGGGTTGGTTGGGAGAGCCAATGTACAAATAGCTATGCAACATATTGATAATGCAAACGCAGGAAATTCAAAAGTCTCCTGTTGTGAACAGTATTTATTGTAAATTCTTGGTACTATACCCTGGTTTGAGGTTTTAATTAGAATGTAACAAATTTCCGCTTTCAAAATATGTGAACGCTGAATCAAAGTGAAGGAAACCAAAATATCTTGTATGTTAACCCATCAGAAATATGAACATGAAATATTATTATGGAGAAAATTTATTCTACTACTTCAATTTGAAAGACAAAAATGACATCACTGTACTAAAAGTTGCATTACAGTTGAAAATAACCAGAGTAATTTTGCTGTTTGAAATTGGGGGGTAATCAATGGGAAAGCAAATTTTATGTGTTCTAATGAATAGCTTCTTGATGAATATAATAGGTTTTGCAATATTCCCTATATCAACCATTTTCCAATAAAATGACCTTAAAAACTTGAATTTTAACACTATAAAAATTTCAATAACTACAAAAAAATAAAATAAAACTTAACCAAAAACCTGACTAAATCTTGATTCCAAACCAGAACCTAAAATTTTCACTTCCCATTGACCGATTTTTCCAATCCATTTTTTTTTCTGCAAAACCAATTTTGAGATAGTTGTCAATATAGGTCAATTCAACCAAGATTTTTTTTTTACTTTCCTCCTCATTACCTTTCTTATCATATTTAACTCCCAACATCCGCTCCCTTATTACTAACTTCATAATTTTGCCCAAATTACACTGTTTTGAGATGACCAATCACTGTAATTGAACTCTCATGTCATCATATCATAGAATTTACAACTGATAAACACTAAAAACAAAATGTGACACATTATTAAAACAGTATTCACACTTTAAAAAAAAAAGTCATTATAAATTACCATAACTGTAAAATTGTTATCTGATTTTAATTGCTTTCAGACATTGACACCAGATGGGTCAGCCATTTTGAAAGATTATCATCATCCCCCTAGTGGTTAGAAGCAAAAACCCAGAGGCGTGCCTACTTGGAGGCAAAAGTGCCGTTCAGTTCGGCATCCATGGGCTTTTGCCTTAGGCCTGGGTCTCTCGTCTAGTCGAGTCTCCGCCAGAACGGCGCCAACTGTGGGCGCTAATAAACACTTGTTGTACGCCACTTCAGCCCTGATGAGATGGCAGCGCCACTCCGCAGGGGCCGGCGGTGACTTTTGTTGCCGGTCTATGTCACTGGCGTCCCCCACGCCCACGTACTCGCTCTTCACCCGCCCATCTTCTGCTTCTGCAGAAGAGCCGCCGACCCCTAGGCGCCAATGCCTCCCAAATACCGTTGTGGGCTCCGTGTTTTTTGGAATCATGGCTCTTTTCAAATGTTCTTACATGTTGCAATCTCAGGGATGGTTTCTGTGGCAGTAGGAGGTTTACATGTTTTAGATGCACAAGCTTTTGTTTAAGGTATAGAAAATTCCAAGTAAAAAAATTGTGAAAGACTAACAGGAGCACTGCTTATTGGATTGTCGTAATGCATTTTGGTTTTGTATTATCCCAAAAAAAACAATGTAATAAAATACAACAATTTTTGAGCAAGGACACGCTGCGTTTATATTAAAATTGCTGCGTTACAAACATTAAAACAACTTATTTACAAGTCGTACTCTCAAATTTATAAATTATATTTCCATTAAAATTACATTGCAAAAGAAGAACCTTCGAACCCAATTTGCAATTTATCATGATTTTTTATGTAATGTACCTCTCAGTGGTAACAAGTGTTGAAAAATCATGAAGAGTTTTTCAACTTTAAATACAAAGTAATATTTTATCACGGTTCTCCCACCTGCGTAAAACCAGCAGCTTGCGTTATGCCATTTACTAAACCATATTAATACATTTCCTCATACTTCATCGCTACGGTAATCTAATAATTGTTTGCATGCTAAACCATTCAATCATAAACTAAACACTTTAAAAGCATCTTTATTTCAATTCAAAAACTGTAAATGTTAATTTCATTACATCTCCTTTTGACTAGGCTTATTTGACATCGTTGAAATTACATAATGTTATGTTTCATTAATGGTAATTTGATGCTCATTTTAACTACCAACCAACGCTAACTATAAAGAGAAAGACTTTAAGAGTGCAATTTAACATTTTAGCACCAAGATTTACTGTAATCAAGTTGATATTGAAAAAAAAAATTGATCATTTTCTATAATTTTGCAGTCATTGATGATCAAGTCTGTAGTGTATTTTACTCTTTTGATCAAATCAGTTCTCCGATTTAAATTGGAATTTCAAACTTTAACTACTACAAATTAGCACATTTAAACACATCAACATTACCAAAATTGAAATCTGTATCAATCACCATAATTTCTCACAATCCCCAACTTTCCACTAGCGAATCATCACCCAACCAAAACCTTCTTTAATGCACGTTCCATTTTCGCTTCTCAAAAAGCACAGACTGGACAAAAAGGCAGCTGTAATTTTTTTCCCTTTCTTCTTTCTCGATAAAACTTGTGATCTTTGCAGGTGGCAATTATGTTGTCAGCCAACGCACCGACAGGGCGAGTTTTTCCACAACTTTGATAGACAACTTTTGAGAAGGACTGACAAGATGACCTTTCAACTCGTCTATGACGTCACTACCACGACCTCCAATCCAAATTTGCATATCAAACCATTCATTTGAAAAAGTCAAAAACGAAATTTCTTTTTCAGTTCTCATAACCCGCATTTTGGCATCTCTTTGGCCACGTGCTTCCTTCTTCACGCCCCAATGGGGGACGCCTATTTCGATACCCCTGCAACCCCTACACGTGACCGAGTGTACATTAGTGCATTGTTTCGTAGCTGCACGCGCGGAAACATCAGTCATGCGCAGTAGTGCCTCTTTACAAAAGAACACTGGGGTCATGGTCGCTTGTGGTCGGCACGTGGACTCTTCAAAATGTCGCAATAGGTCGGCTCTATTATATTCATTGTACAATACTGTGTTACATAACTTCAAAACCCTTACTATTCTTTTTTCAACGTCAAATCTTTCTCCGTAACAACTTTAAATTTTCATTTTATTTCCGTTAATTTCATTATGGTTTGACATAGATTTTAGGCTCACCAGATGTTGTTATGACGGGTCTGTATATAAGTTAGAATAAAAAAAAAAAAGTGTTTAGAAAAAAAGGTTGTATCCAATATGGCATCTCTATAATTTAGTGTCTTTGAGGCTTAGGGCGAGAACAAAACGAGGAAGTTTTGAGACCCAAATGGTGATGTAGGATGCATGCAATTTTTTTATTTACTTTTTTTTCCTCAAAGTCCTTGTGAGAAAATAGGAGAATAAACTCCTCCCACGCTGTTGACTCGAGTTGTAAAGAAAAAAAAATGTAATATAAACATATCAAATGACAGCACAATTATGATGTGATTTAAAGATGAAAACATTTCAAATGAAATTTGGTGTTTTTTTTTTTAACTATAGTAAATATTTTGTAAGTGTCAAGTGTTGGATGATAGAAAGTTGGTGGTTGAATATTAAGTTATTAATTTACAAGGCATTTACATTGAAGTAAATATTGGTTTACTAGATAGTATAATATAAACTCAAAATGTTTCCTGCATATTTTTGGTCATTCTTTACAAATATATAAATTAACAAACCATACTGCAGCAGTGTCTTGTCTTGGCAGAAACAACCCTGGTTCTCACCAAAAAGCATTGTTAGTGTGAACCAACACTCAACACAACACCAAATTCGGTTGGGCTAGTTAAGGGTAGGCCTAACCTCATTCAATCTAACGAAATTTAACTAAAATTGAAGAACTAAATTGGAGTATACCAACACTACTTTTTGGTGAGAGGTACAACAACTGAATATTCAGTTGAACTTGAGTATTGAAAGCAACAAGAACTATTCTTATTGCAACTACGTGTTTTAATATATTTAGTACATCTTCTTTAGATTTAAATTTAAAAAAGCAAATTTCGCAAAAAAATAATGTTTTATGCCTTGAATTGGCATATTTGCAGTACCGGTATATCTGCAAAAGTTGTGAAAGTTTTTGGCTGTTTTCTTATTTTACTCATTTGTATTAATTAAACCACCATTCTGACAATTACATAAAGTACATCTTTATTTTTAATTAATATTATTACAAGTATGCCCCCCAGATCAATAATTTAAATAACACATATAATGCAAATTTGTCAACATAAATTACAACCTTTTATCAACATCATTTTGAAGGTCAAATTGTTGAGTGCTAGGAAAATACAGGTCAAAATGTAAAACTTTTGCAGAACGGGATTAATATTAACTTAATATCTCCAAAAAAATTATATTTTCAATTCAAATTCAGCTAATTTTATATAAAATATAAAACAAACTTCACCTTTAATAACACCCAATGCCAACTTAAAATATTGCAATATTCCCACTACCAAAAAAAAAAAAAAATTATTAAAAACAGGAATATTAGATAACACCAGGGATCAGACCTTAGTTTAAACATTGACAAATAAGCTTTCATCTAACCAACAGCCCGTATTCCATTATAAAACTGATCATGATTGATGCCCAATTGATTATAATTCTTTTTTTACTGCCTCATATTGCAATAGAATACGTCATCTTTTCACAGTAACAAGTGAAAAATAAATTAATGGACAATTACTTCATTTACAACCCCTCAACCCTAATGCACCCCCGACCCTACTTCCGGTAATGGTCGTTTTCCGCGTGGGCAGCTTTCATCTCATCGTGATCCCTCTCTCTACACATCTAAGGACCATTTCCAATTGCAGTTCCCACACCAGTGCCGAGGGCATGCGCAGTCGACCGATTTCCTCACACTCATCTCCCGCTGGCAAAAGCGGAAGTGCGCCAGGTCGATCGCCACAGGCCATACACGAGCCGTAGGGGGTCAAAAATATTCCATTCCAGCGTAAAATAATGTAAAAAATAATAAATATCAAGTTTTTTGGGGAATAAACGAGTCAGGAAATGAAGTAAACACATCTTTGGTCAAAGCGACATTTCAAACTTCCCGAGTGTAGATAAAAACCTATTTGAGTTAGACTTAGAGTGGTAACCGGAAGTGGAAAATTGCACCAATTTCGGTTACCTATTTGAGAGTAAAATACATTTTTTTCCTGTTTTGTAGTGGACTTAATGTACAACTTCCAGTGCTGATGCTATTTTTCCATCAATTACAGTCAACAAAAGCCAATGTCAGATGACAGAGGGCGCATTGGTCAATGTATCGTTAATACCCTCCCTTCTTGTGAGGCCACTTAATAATGTGCTGCTTATTTTCTAATTAAGATCTGAGCTTGGCGATCTAACGATGCAAAGAGGGGGGGAGTTGCAATCTCCCACGAGGTCCCTATTAGGGTTAGGGAGGGGTTATCGAAGGCCATATCAACGGTGGCCCTCTAGACACGTGTCGGGATCAAGTGACAACCATATGGACAGTTTATCTCTCAAATTTACAATTAATTAGTGCTGCCCTTTCTTTTCTTTTGTCAACCAACCAAATGGTCTTTTGTCATTTGGATGGGCTTGGGAGTTGGTAGTGACATCGACCGGATTTATTACTGGGGTTGCTTTGATTATTGATATTTTTTAAAAAAAAAAAAGGGGGGGGGGGTGAGTTATAGACTCAAAGTGAAAGATAACTCTGATGTCGGTTGAATCTACTTGTTAGGGATACTCTGCATTGTATGAATTTCCAGTTCAGTTTTGAAGTTTTGACGACGTTTCAAGTAAAACTTAACATCTGTAAGGTATTCCTACCCATCAGTGTCAACTGATCCTTGAATATTCTTGAATGCGTTTGTGTGTGCAGTTTGTCACTTTAATTCTAAGTGTCTTTCCATGCAATCGCTAGTGATAAATATTGATATGATATCCCTGGTCAACATTTTTCTTGAAACTTATGGCTGTCATTTTGCATAAACCAATCCCACAGAAATTTCTAATCAGAGATACGTTAAAGAATTGCTGAATACTTGGCGTCCATCTTGATTTCAATGGATACCCTTCTGCCCAATACAGAGTTTCAATTGTCATGAACTGATCAAAGATTTTGGTTGACTCAATGTAATAAATTCTACTGAACCACAATTTTACAGAAGTTATTTATTTACATTTACTAAATTTGTTGAATGGAAAATAACACGTTGCAGATATGTGCGGAAATAATTACTTCAAAATAGGAATTTTTTCACATCAATTTTTGTAAATAAAAATAAATAAACAAAAAATTGAGATAAATAATATTAGTTACTTTTAATGACGTCAGCATGACTTGAAAAATACATTTGAAAAAAAAAATTTACTATCAAGAAATCAAACCATTTCCTATTTGACACCCTCTTATCGGCCACCATCGGCAAATTACATAGCAAAAAACCTGACGTCACTGTCATCAAATAATTCCAACCTTATTTCAAAATTTCAGTCGGAAAAAAAAAAATCTCAAACATTTTATACATACAACTTGTCCTTTTATTAATCAGATCATCGCTCAATGCCAAGTGTACGATTACACAGCTAATTAGTTTGAAACATAACCCTTGCCGTAACCGGAAACGCGTTTCTAATTGGGTGAAAGTCCATTCAGATAGAGGAGACTTGAAGAAGAAAAAAAAATGGAAATTCGTGCAATGTGTGACAAAATGAGGACAGGTTGAGGATTCGTTCTATCTAGAAGAGAAATGGATGAGAGAACCTGAGCAATTCCCCCTCTCAGCCCCGGAGGGGTTCTCTTGCTACCTGGGTGCGCGTGGCTTGCCATGCGTGTCTTGTGGTCAGTGAGGGTCGTCGGTTCATTCCCCTGTTTCTTAGGTGGTTTTGGGAAAAAAGGACTTTGCCTCTAAAAACCCCTTCCAATTTTCTGCTTTGTTCTCTTTAAAGTAAATCAGGGCAGGGGTTAGAGCTATTTAAAACAAAAAAAAAATTTTTTTTTAATATAAATAATTTCCTTTCATCTTTTATTAAATATTAAAATTGAAGCTTAACTGACAAATCCAAGCGTTAAAGTGAAGCAATGTTTTCCTGTGTTTTTAACTCAAATCCTGGTGTCAAAATGAAGCAAAAATTTCCTATTTATACAAAACTGCTACTATGTAATTTTAAGCCTAGTGTCAAATCCTGGTGTTAAAATGAAGTTGATTTTCACATTATTTATTTTTCCATAAGAATATCCCTAGTGCCAAAACCGAGAATTAATTCCCAAAGTGACAAAATAAAAAGAAATAAAAAAACAATCTCCTATCTCTAAAATCCTATTAAACATCATCAAGCAGAAACCAGAACATTGCTTATGGCCAAACACTTCTCAATGACCGCATACATATTTAATTTAATCCATTCACAATCCCACCTTTAGGCAAATTTCCAAACTATTAAAAAAATTTCATTCACCTTTTACTAAAAGCCAAAAACAATATTTTTAAAGTCATGTCCAACATGTCTTCGTCCTTGAACGCCTGGAGGATGTTGAAGCATCCATTGTTTTTGGCACAGTCTTTTTTTCTCTTTTTTTTCTTTTCCCGCGCGGGCGCCGGAAACAGCAGCCGGGCCGTGTGAATGGAGCGTGGAAGGCCGTCACGCACAGCGCGAGGAGTGCGCGCCGGTGGACAATAGAGGATGCGGGCGTCACTGCCTCACATCCGGTCTAGCTTGAAAATGTCCCGAGGACTTCTTCGTGCAGACCATTCACCTGATCAAGTGGCTACATTTTTAGGGTTAAGATTTTTCTAAAAAGTTATTAACTTTTTTTTATATGATAAGATAAAAAAAAAATTGTAAAGAAAAAAGAATTGTGGAATAATGAAATGAGGAAAATTGTAGGGAGGAGGAAGTTGGTGTGTGATATGTTGGAATGAGGATAAAATTGATGGAAAAGGTATAAGGTTATTGGAGATGAAGAAAATGAAATGAATTTATTGTTTTGAATAGTGTTGTATTTTATTGGGGGATTAGGGTTAACGTGCGATTACTGCATGTTGTGGTGTTTTTTCTGGTAATTAGGGTTAAAGTTTGTTACTAAAGGTAATTGAATGAAGTAAGCTGATGATTTGGAAATGTAAACAGGAAGACTAATTTACTAAGACTATACATGACTTGAAGAACTTTTAGATTTTGGTTGTCAAATGAAGACATCTCAATTCAATTTAATTCCAAGCAAGAAAAGAGAAATAGGGCCATTACTCCATTACATCTTTTGATTTATATTGCAACTGTATTAAGATAAAAAAATTTTTTTTATCTATTAACCACTAGTATCACAAGTATCTTAACACCACACCTTGCAAAGAATTACAGAAGGCCATTTCATGCTGAAATGTACCATCTCGGATGACCTTTAATAACCTCTAGTGACATTCAAATAGTCATATGAAGTCGTGTACACTTGGACTAAATGGGAAAATAACGTGACTGAGCATCTTACCCTATGCACAATATGCATTACAATGTGTTTCATCTCATAAAAATATGATGTTACATGAGGTATTCAATTAATTTTTGAACAAATTTCTGCATTCACCTGTAAAACCACACAAACCTTGGACTAAATCTACTCTGGTTTTGTTACAAATAAACATAACCCAATAGCCCTGATTTTCTGACGTCACAACCCACGTGACGAGGTAACACCGGAAGCCATATTTGATTGCAAATGGATACCTAGGTCACTTAATTACATATAATTAAAAACCTGCCAAAGTTGGATCTTCAAAATCCAATAATTTTTCTTCCTCCACTAACCAGACGAACGACATTTTTTCTTTTTGCATTTATTTTTATTTCAAATTTTTTTTTCCTTATCGCATGCAGGAGGTGTGGCTTCCCATACACATGCAGCTCGTCATCCTGGTTTCTATGGAAACACATTTTTTTGCCCTCGTTCGTTTTTTTCAAAAGCAGATGTTGGTTGCAGACAGTAACCAAGACGACGTTCGGTTCCCGTGGTGCGCAGACGCACGCAGCTGCCATGATGCGGGGGTTTGACCATCGAGGCACCTGCCCAAGATGTTTGGTGAACAGTCGTGGGAAGAAGTTTACAACATCGATGCAGATAAAAAAATATGTTGAAGGGGGAATGAGCGCTGGGAGCAAATGGAAATTTCTACTATTGGACGCCATCTTCTCCTTTTTGACAGTTTAAAGTCCTAATTGC
>JAQGAS010000829.1:0-32726 GCA_034686365.1 Pachymerium ferrugineum | reverse complement strand
AGTATTGCATACGTATTTAGACGATTGCAATCTTTTATTTAAACCCAACTTGTCTCAGGGGTTGAGTGTCCCTTTAATAAGTTTGGTCAGTCTGCATGCGGCCTCTCATTGGCTGTCAGATTTAATTGTTAAGAATGGGAGAACTGTAACGTTTAGATCCGCCACTTTCGGCCAAATGATGGATCCTCGTTTGTTGCATTACGGCAAATGGCCGACTCGATAACCATTAACCATTAACCATTGTGAACTGTTGGCGTGTAAGGCAACAAGAGGCACCAACACTATTTTGAATACGTCACATCCGGGTTTTGGCAATGGTGGAAATGCCTAAACGAAAGCATGGACTTTAATACAACTTTAAAATCCACACACGAGACTTTTCACAATTTGATTTATTGCAGTAGTTTGGCCTTAAACAGTTGTTTACCTGCACTGAACTTAAAACCCTTTAATGCACATTACATGTTAAAATCTAAAAATACGTGTCTGAACTAGAATTATACCAATTAACATATCCAAAAATTAAAACTCCGTCTAATGAAAAACTTTTTTCTACAGGTCATATATACTAAGAGAGCAATAGAAATTATCGAATCGCACGCAACAAGAAACAGCGGACCTCTTTTCATGTACGTCGCTCTGAGTGCATCACATTTTCCAGGTAGATAACTTTGCTATAATTTGCTATAATTTGCTACATTTGTTATAATTTTCAGTTCAAGGTGATAAATACGTGTCCAAATGCCAAAACCAGAAAGAGTCCAGACGACAATTTTGTGGATCGATGGCAGGAATAGACGAAGCCATCTATAATATCAGTAAAGCTCTCAAAACGAGTAAATTATACGACAACAGCATCTTTATATTTTCCTCTGATGTAATCATAACAAAACTACATACCCAAAATAGGTATTAACATTTTGATAATAATTATTAGAACGGTGGTAGTGTCGAATTTGGTGGAAATAATTACCCGCTAAGAGGAAACAAGGGAACTTTATACGAAGGTGGAAGTCGTGTACCTGCATTCATTCATAGTCCACTCTTAAAGAAAACCGGTCACAAACATACGGGGTAATACTTTGCCATTTGTCTGTTCTTTTTTCAATTTTTGAATCGAATTTTCTAGGTTATTCCACATTGTAGATTGGTACTCCACATTTCTTCACCTAGCAGGAATAAAACCAGGTTTTTGTAAAACCCGAGATTTAAAATTTAAAAAAAAAAATTATAATTTTTTTCTAGATCATAAATTGAGTGGTGTGAATCAATGGGAATCTTTGTTAAATAATAAACCGAGTGGACGCACAGAATTTCCATATTCAATAGACGTTATTAATGGCACCTTAATCGGAGCTGTCAGGTTTTTGAAATTGCTGGTAATTTTGTGACATCAAAACTTCATTATGTCAACTTTTTATAGAGTTGGTAACTACAAATTGATTGCCGGTCCTGGTGGCAGAACGGATAAATGGTACACTGAAGAGCAAACCCAAGACAGGAGTTTTGATCCTGATGCTGTTACGGAATATGAAGGTGGACCTTTCCCTTATGACCTCGGTGACACTCGACCAAAATTGTTTAATCTTGCAGGTTTGGGTATATACAAATGAGTTTGTGCAGCTGCGTTTTATGTTTTATTGTCACGTGATGGTGATAGAACATATTGCTTAAAGCATAGATTGACTTTTACTTAACTTTATTTAGGTGTAATTACATTAATTGGTGAAAAAAATTTATTGCCATAAGCAAAATAATTATGAAATGAAGAAAATTGGATAAGCGCCATTTGCAAAAGTGTAGTTCTCAAATTAGTTCTCTTAATAATCTTACAAAATGACACCACTATAACTGTAAGCATAATTATAATTATAATCATAACTATAATTGTAACTATAACTATAAACACAATTATAATTATAACTATAACCACAATTATAATTATAACCATAACTACAATTGTACTCGTAATTATAATTATAATCATAATGGAACCATATAATCGTGCACCATAAACTGTAATTACAATTATAAGCATAAGAAATGAACTGCACAAACTCACTTTTAGCTTACATAAAAATGTGTTAAATCTTTTTTCCAGATGATCCATTCGAGAGAAATAATTTAGCAGATGCAAAGCCTGAGAAATTAGCAAAACTTCAACAACGTTTGCAACACTACTTGAACCGTTCCAAACCCGCGGTTAAGTTGTCGCAAGATCCAGCAGGAGATCCAGCCAAATTCGGGGGCATTTTTTCTCCAGGATGGTGTAACGCCTACTACGACGTGCCAACTAATTCATTTACTAATAAAGAAACATATCTTGACTTTGTACCCATCCTAGGCGGCTGTCATTAACGATTCCATTCAATGACAACGTACGAATAATAAAATTTTTCATTCCAACTTGGTAGAATTCGTTTCTTATCTCAATTAAGAGTGCGAATGGGACTCAATTCGAACACATTTCACAAATCGAGTTCTACAAATTCAATTCATGATATGATTCTCAAGTCATTAAGTCAACTGCAGACCAGCACCAGCATGGCTCTGCAAGCAGTTAAAAACTTTATATGTAAATGAATGCCAGTGGGTTTCACTCAGGAGAAAAGAAATCTGTTAAGACCAATGCCAGGTTGATGTATATGTAGTTGATAATGCCTTCTTAAAATTTAACCTGATCATTGTCTGGATTGTGGTTATTGGTATAGAATAGACAATTCTACACCAATAACCGCAATCAATTCTGGTAACTGTTTACGAGTGGGCGCCATATTGGATGTCAAGAATTGGTGGAATTTGGTGTGAACGGAGTAAAATTCGAAACTCGATTCACAACTGAATCAATATAGGCAATGTGAACAGGGTAGACAGACTCCTACGCATTGATTCAGATGTTAATTAGGCTTGTTTGCTTTTCTTTTTAATTTGTTTTTAGTTTGTGTTTAACTTGTATTCTTTGTGTAAATTATTATTATTTTTTTTCTCTTTTGTATGCTTGAGAGCTGGCTGCCAGCTGTTTCTACTCCCCCTTTATTAATGGAGGAAATTAACTTAATAGAGATGGTGCAATTGTTACGATAGCGTTATACGTCAACGCTATGTAGCGAGTCTGATGCAACAATCAATTTTTAAATGTGATTATGTCATTATCATAGCTATTGAACCAACTCTCCATTATTGCATTCTGCAAGTAATAGACACTTAATTACTTGATATGTCTCATTTGGTATGAAACAATTGAGTATTTTTACTCGATATCATTAGTAAAAAAATATGTATCTAAAAATGCTTCATACACTAATATGGACGAGTATTTTACTTACATGCATTATCGATTTGACAAATTCAACAACAGACAAGAAACCACCTCACATTCTATTCATCGTCGGCGATGACATGGGTAAGAAATTCAAAATTTTTACATTCACAACTTTTAATTATTTTTATTCAGGTTACAATGATGTTGGCTGGCATAACCAATTACTGTACACCCCCAACATGAATCAACTTGCAAAAAGTGGAGTTATCTTAGAGCAGTATTACACTCTGCCTGTTTGCTCGCCGTAAGCGCGTTATTGCTGTCATAATTGCATTGTTGCAGCAGACTAGCAATAACGAATGTACCACTCTCTAATACACCAATTATATACTTTCTTATTACAGATCCAGAGCGGCAATTATGACCGGATTGTACCCATCAGTTTATGGTTTCCAAAGAAGTTTTTTACTTAACCAAGAAGGGTATGGTTTACCATTAAAATATAAATTTATTTCCCAACGTCTTAAAGAAGCAAATTACTCCACTCACCAAATTGGAAAGCAAGTTTTTCACTTTAAAAAAAAAATTAGTTCAGTGTTTAATAGATGTGACTGTAGGTGGCATTTAGGGTACTGCGATCGTCGATATACCCCTTTGTATAGGGGGTTCGATACTCATTTTGGGTTCTATACAGGATGTGAGGAAAATTATATACATTGTGTGAGTCGAAGTTATATCCAATCAGTTGGTAAGTGTGTGGAAATATTTCATTAACAATTGAAATGTATGGTAGAATGAACTTTTATAATTACTGTCACGCTAAACTGTTGTCAACCGTATAAAATTACAATGTAATTGCACAACAATTTGGGTTTTGGTCTATGTGGAGGAACGTCGTACACGAGAAACATTGAAGGCTAAAAATTTGTGTGGAGAAAGAGGCTATTAAGATGTGTATTTTAAAATTCAAACATAATGGGGCGAAGTCGCTTCGATGATGGCCGCAGTTCTAACAATGGCGGCGCGTCGGTACTGGGAAATGGAACCGGAAATAAATCCACCTCCCAGTACCGACGCGCCACCATTGTTAGAACTGCGGCCATTATTAGAACTACCGAAAAATTGCGCAATTTGTCCTCAATTTCGATTCTTTTTCTAGAAAATTGCACCGGAGTTGATTTACACGACAATGGTCACGTCGGATTCAAACATGCTGGCAAATATTCAACAGTAACAGCCTTTTAGGGTGTGGGTTGCACCAAATGCAGTTAAATCATGGGTCAAATAATGTAGAGTAAAGCTAACCTTACGGTTAAATACTTATGTTGCACCACGTATTTTTACACCTTAGTTTACAAACTAAAGTTTTAACCAAAGAATTTTTTAAGCCAATTGCTCATTGGTTGAATTTGATCATGTGATTTGTCGTTTAAAACAGCCAAATGATGACGTTAGACCCCAAAACCATCATGCAACTATTACTATTTAATCCTGAGTTAGCATTTAACTGCAGTTCGTGCAACCCACCCCGAATCTCCCAATTGCAATTAACAACAAAAAGAAACAATAAATGTCTCGCTCTAGGAATTATGGATTGAACGATCAGAAGAAATAATAAGAAACCACAAAGAAAATTCTTCCTTATTCATTTACCTAACAGATTCAGGAACTCAGTAAAACCCTACCACCAACTTTACAAATAGTCAACTAAATGTACCTATTCACAGTTTTCCACTACAACCACCCAAAAAATATTACAAATATTGTAAACAACTAACAAACAAAGCACGAAGAAGATTCTGTGGTGGGTAAATAAACATTAACCACACACAATCTCATTAATATCCAAATCTATTGCCAGCTGCTACTGCTGCACTAGACATTGGAATTGGAAAATTAATTCAAGCACTTAAAGACAAAGGATATTACGACAACAGTGTCATTATCTTTGTTTCAGATGTATGTTTTAAAAAACTTTACCTCAACTAAGTTCATTCATTTTTTTTAAATCATAGAATGGAGGTGCAACTAATTTTGGAGGGAATAACTTCCCACTAAGGGGTGAAAAGAATTCTTTATGGGAAGGTGGAACTAGGGTGCCAGCATTTGTGCATAGTCCTCTATTGGAGATTAGTGGATATGCCCATAATGGGATGTTTCATGCGGTGGATTGGTATCCAACTTTGCTTCATTTGGCTGGTTTGGAACCAGGTATGTTTATTGTTAAGTGGAATCAACTTTTGTTTAATAGTTTTTAATTTCTTGTTAGATGATGGATGGTTCATAGGGGCGAATGGTTTGAATCAGTGGGAGATGTTGAGTAAGAACCACAAGTCAGCAAGATTTGAGTTTCTTTATCTAATTGACATGTTTGGTGAGACAATTGTTGGGGCTGTTAGGTGAGTATTTCATAATGGATGTGTATGTTAGTACACATCAGTGACAGTCTACTTGCTTTCAACTATAATTGTTGATACTTTATTGAATTGTAATCTAAATAACAGCTGATTAGCTGTTTGCACTCTAATGTTATGTGTTGAAACCCACAAGATGTCGCTCAATGTAAACGTTGTAGTTACAAGGGAGTTTCTGCACAACAATATTAATATAAAAACAATGGAAGTAACTAAGGCTGTAAAATATTGGCACGTAACACAACTTTCCAAACTACAATTATTAATTGCATTAAATGATTCACTAAACACTTATGAACTAAAAAAACGACAAAATTTGAAAAGCAGTTATTTATAATGCCCTCTGATGGTGGAAATTGAAAACTTATTTGCTTTTAAAGTACAGCAGCCCAAAATACAGGTTGTAGACAACTTATGCGACTCTTTTAAGACCCTTATTGCATCTTGTATATTAAAGATCACAGGTGTTTTGATGAATAGATACTGAATACACAATGCAAGCAAATGTTTCGCCAATAAGACACCATTCTTTAGAGTGTACCTTATTTCTTATACAACATATATAAGAAATAAGTTCCCTACCTTTTGTTGCTCTTCTTTCAGGAAAGATGATTGGAAATTGATAACTGGTCCTGCAGGTTCATCTCATAATGTTACAACTGAAGATCTAACATCAGACGAATCCTTTGATGGGGATTACATTTCTGCTCAAATAAGCACAAATCCATATGACCTTAATGACAAAAAAAGTAAACTTTACAACCTTAAAAGTAAGAAAAGCAAAATTCGATTAAAAAGTTACTTACCAATTCTTTCATCTTATTTTTTAAAGATGATCCCTTTGAGCAAAACGATTTATCAGAGCAAGAACCTGCAAAAGTCCAGGAATTGTGGATATTAGCACATTACTACATGAATAAATCACATTCAGGTGTAAAATTAATGGAAGATCCAGCAGGAAACCCTGAAAATTATGAAGATGTTTATGAATCTGGTTGGTGCAAAGCTTATTCTGAAGCCCCAACCAAAATGCTGTCATCACTTTTACACACTTAAATTTAATTAACAAGAATGACCCCATAAGTCATTTATTTTTGAAATTATTTTTCAATAAAATAAAGAAGCTGGCTCACAGATGGACAATTACTAAATCAATTGTTTGTTTTAATTATTTTTTTCTGTACCCCACATCCAAAAAACCCTACCCTAACACCCACCTAGTCAACTACTTAACCTTAAAAGTAAGAGTACGAGAGTTTTTGGACAGTTTTAGTAGAAAAAACCAATATATTAAATTAAATTAATAATAAAAAACATAAAATAATTAATCTTACGCCTTTTCAATTAATAAAAGTCGTAACAACACCTGTCAAATATAATAGCTCAATTGTTTCATTATAAAACTTTCTATATAAAGGTGTTTCTTAAATTGAAACTTTCACAACAGTCCAAAGCAGCACAATGTTCTGTAAGGCAACATGGACCTGTATACTGCTATCCTGCATTGTGGGGTTAGTTTCTTCAAAGAAACTACCACATCTTATTTTCATCATGGGCGATGACATGGGTAAGATGTAAACTTAAAAGTTTCTCAAGTGTAATCTAAAACAATTTAATAATTTTAGGATACAATGATGTCGGTTGGCATAACAAGCTATTCTACACACCCAACATGGACCAACTTGCCAAAACTGGCGTTACCTTAGAACAATATTACTCTTTACCTCTTTGCACTCCGTAAATAAAATTAACCGAGTCCGTCAATTCTTTAACTTTTAATTTTCTTAACAGATCTAGAGTTGCACTCATGACCGGCATTTACCCATCAATACTGGGTCTTCAGAGAGGTGTATTGCTCAATCAAGAACCGTATGGAATACCTTTAAAATACAAAATGATTCCATCTCGTCTTAAGGAAGCGGGTTATTCTACTCACCAAATTGGAAAGTTAGTTAATTTAAATATTATTCATGTATTTATTATTAATGGAAATGATTTGCAGATGGCATTTAGGTTATTGCGATCGCCGCTATACACCCCTCTACCGTGGTTTTGACACTCATTTGGGCTTTTACAACGGAGGTGAAGAGAATTTCGAACATTGTGTCAGCCGTTATTACATTCATACAGTCAGTAAGTAATGTATTTAATCCCGAAATACTGAGATTGCGCGTAGGAGTGACATTTTTATGATTACATTTCTACGTTGTTCAATAATATATATTCGTCTAACTGCCGCACCGAGCACCGTTTGTAAACAAACGAATTGTTAGGTACAGAACGAAACCCAATGTTAGGCGACTCGTCGTTTAGAATGATAAAGACTTGAGTAAAAAAACTGATTTTTTTTTTTACTCAATTCTATTTAACTAACAAACCACAAGTAGATTTTCTCGCGCATGGATGGGACATTTCCAAAATTCAAATCAAAAATCTAGGCCCAAAGCGGAGACTCAAATCGGTAGCCATTTGCAATGTGATAAGAACTCCCTCTCTGTTCTTATTTTGTAACATAACTGATCGTATATCTTAAACGTTACGATCATAACTCAGATATTATAAGAAAACAAAAGCTCTGCGCAGTCTCACTAATGGCTTTTGTAATTCATTACACTTTCTCTTAATACAGAAAACTGTACGGGACTTGATTTAGACGACAACGGTGAAAATGGATTCAAACACTCTGGAAAATATTCTTCGGTAAAACTCCATCCCTCAAAAACCCAGTGCACTGATAATTTGCATCTTGTAGGAATTGTGGACTGAAAGAGCAGAAGAAATCATCAAAAATCATAACGATGACAACCCTCTATATATCTACTTAGCATATTCTGGAACACAGTAAGTTTATCGACGACAAGTAGGAAAATAGTAAATGATTTTCTACGTAGTTTCCCCCTGCAAGCTCCAGAAAAATATTTCGAACATTGTGAGAAAGAAGTAAACCAGGGCCGTAAAAACTACTGCGGTAAGTAACCAAAAATGTTCCATCTTTTACAGCAACTTTTAACAACATTCCCTTTCAGCTGCCACTGCTGCAATGGACATTGGCATTGGCAAAGTGGTGCAAGCACTTAAAGACAAAGGCTACTACGACAACAGTGTCATCTTCTTTGCTTCAGACGTAAATTTAAGTCTTTTGATTGAGACAAAAACTACAAATAACAAAATCTAATTACAGAATGGTGCTTCAACTCATTTTGGTGGTAGCAGTTATCCACTCAGAGGTGAAAAGAATACAATGTGGGAAGGTGGGATGAGAGTACCAGCATTTGTGCACAGTCCCTTGTTGGAGAAAACTGGATATGTTAATAATGAGATTATTCATGAAGTGGATTGGTACACAACACTTCTTCACCTAGCTGGATTAGATGCACGTAAGAATTGTTTCCACCTTATTCCTCCATTGAATAACCATCATTAGGTACTTGGCAAAGAATATCTATGATCCGCTAAGAGCAAACACCATGCTGTAGTACAGAAGTGAGGGTTCTTGTACTAAGTATATTCTTTGGTACTTCGCACATGTCGGCAAACTTTTACTGGTGAATTTAGACCAAAAACTGAGAAAGAGAAAGCCAATAAGAAAAATTTGATTCCAAATGTCTTTTGAGCCAACCAAAATGATACTAATTGAATTGATCAATCGTAATACCGTAATTATTTGCAGAGGGAGGTTTGAATGGCGTTAATCAATGGAGTACGATCAGTAAAAATGAAAAGTCAAAGCGTGACGAATTTCTTTACTTGATGGACGTTTTTGGTGAAGAGAAAGTACCAATTGGGGCTGTTAGGTACGTCATTTAACTTTTACATTTTCAAAAAATTACGTAATTATTGCCTATTACTTGCAGAAAAGGCGATTGGAAGTTGATAACTGGTCCAGGTGGCTCTCCAAATATCGTCACACCCGAGGACAAAAGTGTTGATCTCTCTAAAGATGAAGAATATCTGTTGCAACACACATTGGGTAAAAATCCATACGACATCGTGAACGACAATAAGAATAAGTTGTTTAACCTGAAAGGTAAAGAGGAAGTTGTTGAACGTTTATACTTTGCCAATTTAAAAAAAAAAAAAAAAAACCAACTTTTTTGCAGAGGATCCATACGAAGAACACGACTTGGCCGACAAAGAACCGGAGAAACTTAAAGAAATGTGGGAGTTAGCCGACCATTACATCAAGAAATCTCACTTAGCTATTAAGTTGGAGGATGATCCCGCTGGAAATCCCGAGAATTTCAACGGTGAATACACTTACGGATGGTGCGAGGCTTACTTTGACGTGCCGAATTTGGGGCACTCTACCGCTAAAATTCATAGTTATCCAATGTAAATTTAAAGATTTGTTCGATTAATAAAACTGTTTGATCCGTTGAAATACGTTTACTATTATTTTAATAATATATTTGCCCATTTACAACCTTTATTTAACCCAAATGCAACCAAGGTATTAGATTTTTCTGCGGGATTTGGCCACCATTACATGAAACTTTCGGATTGCTACAATGATTATTTTTAGTTTATACTTTTTTGTTTTTATTTAATCTAAACTTACTTAGGACCAGGTTTAACAAAAACCAGAGGCTGGACGAGTGAAATGTGTGTATTTTCGCATAGAACTCGAGCCAATGTCACTTTACGAATTTCTTGAAGTTGATCTTTGTATACATAAAGAAAATTTTAAAATTTAAAAAAAAAATTAATTTTAATTTAATTACCAGTAGAAAATCCTATTAAATCTTTCCTATCAGCTCTTTCATACCAAAATCTATCTCCTTGTTTAAGTCTCCGGAATTGATCAGCCACAATACAAGTAAAAGTTGGACCCATTATACTACCAACGACATGTTGTTCTAGTATCCCAGCCACGTACAAATCAATATCTTCAACTGAACTGAAATAATTTACATTTAACTAGAAAATAGAATCAAAAAAAAATGTTCATCACCTATAAATTTGTTTTAAATATTCAACATTTTCACGAGAAATAACATCTTCCAATTCATGAAAGTCTCTGGCCTGTTTCAACCCACATAACTTCCGCCACTCGTTATATCCAGCTATTCCATGATCACGACCTCTTTGAATATTGATAGACAATAAATCAGATCCTTTTCTCCCATGACTTACTGATTTGAATAGACCTTCAGTCAACTTGGAATAAATAACATCGTTTTAGAGTTATTCAAAAGAGTAATAGTTTTTAACTCACCCCAGATGCGTAATATTTGTCCACCATTTGTGCACTTTCAGATATGTAGCCTTCAATAAGCATATCCAAACTGTACTTTTTGTAAAATATGTGCGGGTTGAAAAAAGTCTCGTCCAGTTTTATAGTGTTCACGTAGTAGTCGTTTCTTATTAATGGTAGATAATTATTTATCATGCTATGTCCCATACGGTACGCAGCGGTTGCGAATTCGTTCATTACGTTGCTTTTCATGTTGGGTAAATAATCGTGGCTAGAACCGATTGGTTTTAAGACGAGGCCATGTTTCTTTCTAGTTGTTAAATCTGTGCATAATATTATAAAAGAAAGTTAACTTATAATTAGGGTTGTGGGATTGTTTTGCTTTCAACCAATAGAATTAATCTGATTAAATTTTTCTGACCAATCATAGAGCGGCTCGTTTAATTCTATTGTTAGAAAGCCTTGTGGTTAAGTGCTGGACTAACAAACAATTGAATTTTTTTTCTGTTGTTGATAATTTAACAAATTTTCTAACCTAGAATAACAGGTAAATATTCGTTGTAAGTAATATGTTGAATCTCAGCAATAACGATTTTTCTGCTCTCCTGGAATAGTGTTTCATCATCCCAGTGTGGGTTGAGGCGAGAGAGTGCACGAGCTATTTTATTATGTTCACGCAGCCAAATTGTATGCATAACTACAATTCCGTGATTTTGATTCGACCGGTCATCTCCTAAAAAATATATTGTTATATCATGACAATATACCAGAGATCATCCAAAATACCCGAGAAAAAACATCTAATTCCTTTCTTGACATTTCCACAATTTTTTGATTCGTTAGCAAAGGGCATATATTCCTGATCATGCAAGGATGAGATTTGTAGCATTCCTGAACAATAAAAATTCCAAAATTGAGTCAAAAAGTTGTATGGAAGGAGTGGAAAGCATTCGGTGAGATCGGTCTCGGTTTCGCAGAGGCGTTTTTCGTGCGCAAGGATTCCGGGTAATATTGCTCTAAAATGGCGGAACCCATGATACATTGCGCGCACTTCGACATCCGTCGTGACGATTCTCACCAGAGGCTTTCCACTTCTTTCACACAACTTTATGGTTGAGTAAAATGAGTGAAACTACAAAATGCCTCATACCATATTCATACAAACGTAGTTTCCCTCCAAGAGTATCATCATTTCCATACAGCGGGGAAGCGTCAATATAACTCGTAACACCATTGACCTGTTCTCTATATGAATCTGCCCGCAATAGCAAAATATTAGTCCTTCATACAATGGACATTGACATTCGTATCAAAGGAATCCGATTTAGGGACAAAACTGGCCACCCGGTGCCGCATGGGTAAAGTCAGAGATAACCGATTACCTGTATTATTCACATTGATGCGATTGGTCGATGTCAAATTCATAATGGCTACTACTTTGTTTACATCCGGATTAAGCGTAATTGGCATCGAGACTAACTCGCAAAAGCAGGCCTAAATTTGAGACCGATCGGTCTTATCTACGCGAATAATTTAGGTAATCGGCTATGTCGACTTTGCTTATGCGGCGCATGGTGGCCAGTTTTGTCCCTAAATCGGACCCCATCCCTATTTATACTTATATGGCAATTTTCCTGACGCGATGCCCTCGACCTAACCGCATTTAAACACGACCCATTTAAAAGTCTATCTCCTTTTGGTATAGTTATAGGAATGCAATACGGATGGCGACGATCAGAACAGCAATCGATGCCTTGAAATTATAAAGTTATAAAAAATTTTACTCTACAAACATTGGCACACACCGTCGACTTCTGAGGGTGTTGCAGCAATATCGTGTGAAATGAATTGCCCAAAAGGAGTGACCACATGACTTAGAGAATATTGTGGTCTATCTTGGTTAGGATGAGAAAGCGTTAAACTAAGATAACGAGGTGATGGTAATGGATGACCATCTTTTGCAAGTCTTGGGGAATTTATTCCTTGAAAATTTTGAGGAATAGTTAGTTATGCTAAAAACAAAAAAACGTTTATTTTTCACCATCTGAGTAATGAGGCAAAAGCCTTCGGTTGTAATTGGAGTTAACTGAACCCCAGTTGGGATGTTTGAGATTATTGCACGTTCCATCTAATGTTCTATAGGGCGAATAATAACATTTGATAGGCGGATGACATGACACGTTCAACGGGGAATTCCATAAGTAGCTATAAAGATAAGCAGCTTGCTCCAAACCGAAACTTGCAAAAAAAAATATGAAAATATTATTGAAATGTGATAATGACACACTGCTAGTTCCAATATTGATCGCACGCGGCGCGTCGACACAAACGGAGTCAACCCTAGCGGATAAAAGAAGCATTCACCCATAGACGAAACGCAGGGTAGGAGTTAAGTGGCATACTTTGTTGAAGGAATGGCAACAAGCTAAGCTGTTATATGACTAGGAAATAGCGACATTTACAGAATCTCGTAACATCTCGTTCTTGCGAGATCCACTTGTGAATTGCAAGATGCTTTGATAAACAAAATAACATTTATCTCTGAAGTTAAATTAGTTTAGGTAACCAATTTAACTTAGTCGAACTATCTGTCTCGCGAGAACGAGATGTGACGAGATTCTGTGAATGGTGTTACTCCCCTTTGTGCCTGATGCTGTCGCCACAAAATTTGAACAACTTGAAGACTAATTTCGACCTGAGGAATCGATCTAATCCATTTTCAAGATAATCAGAGGGAGATTGTTGCATCCGCTAGTATTGACGCGCCCCACGCGGCCAATGTTAGAACTATTGAAGCAACATTACCCCATAAGCAAAATAAAACTTACTTTTTGATAACATCTATTTGAGCTTTATCATAAATAACAGATTTTGATGTTGGTTGAGGTTCCTGTCCACTATGAGGTAAATAACCTTGTTTTAAACTCCACATTACAAGTCTTTCTTGATAAACTCTATCAACATTTTGTAAATAATTTCTTGCCAATTTAACTTCACTTTCTAAATAATGCAATCATTAGAATGAATTAAATTAGAAATTTCTAAGCATTCACCTTCAAGTTTGTCATCATCAATGTACAGAATCAGATCCTGGTTATTGCTAACAGGGCAGCACACACCGAATTCCTTGTGTGGTAAATAACAAGTCTGTGTTGAGTCAATAACAACCCCAATACTGAATTGATGGAAACACTGAACTCTTTGTACACACACAAATTCCTTTGGACATTCATTTCCCTTTGGTGTTGGTAATGGATGAAGAGTTGAGTAAAATTCTTCAAGAGAATTGGGCTCTTTGTTTGGCTCGGTCAATTCTGAGAAATGAACACCTGATGTTGATTTGACAGTAATTGGCACTGTAAACTCAAAGTTCTTCTTTCCTTTGAGCTGCTGACCACTGCATAGAGATAGAAAAACTATAGAATAAATTAAATTTCTTAGTACCATGATGTTGATTGATTCAAGTCAAGCAATGAAAATTAAATTTGTTGTAAATACTTGTAAAGGTATTTGCTACAAAAAACGTGCTGTTTAATTGATACATTTTTCCAAGAAGTAAATGGTCAAAAAGGTTAAATCCCTTTAAAAAAAACTGTAACTACATACAGCTTTGAAAAATGTAAATTGAGTTATCAAATTGATTAAAAATTCAATGCAATGTTTACAAAATTTGATTCAAAATAGGGATGATCAAAGTTAAAAACAACAAACCAAAGTGCAATAAGCTCATCTTATAAGGTGAAGTATCCAAATTTATCATTTAGTCACAACGCAAGCTATGGAGAGTCATCAAGTTTTCCTTATAATTCTTTCTTTTACATTCTTCCAATTGGGTAATTCGGATTCCCAGCCACCATCGTATTGGCACCAAAACCCACCATCACGTGAAGATGGTCGGGCACCAATACCAGTAGTACAGCCATCATCAAATTGGCGTCATTCCCCATCATACGAAGATGGTCGGGCACCACCACCAGGACAATCACAATCAAATTGGCGTCTTTCCCCATCATATGAAAATGGTCGGGCACCACCACCACCAGGACAATCTCAACCAAATTGGCGTCATTCCCCATCATATGAAGATGGTCGGGCACCACCACCAGGACAATCACAATTAAATTGGCCTGTTCCTTTTGACCGAAATCCCCCAACACGTGAAGTTGGTCAGGCACCACCACCACCACGAGGGTACCATGTCCATTCATTATCAAATTTGCCAGATCCAATACAAGAAAGGTGCTCTTTGTTAGATGGAAAAAGAAGACACTGTGTGCAAAGAAGTACTTGTTTCTACATGTATCCACTTGGATACCCTATAAATTCTAGTTCCACTTGTCCCCTGTGGAATGACTATGGTGTCTGTTGTCCAGTTGAAGACTACAATGACCCACAAATGTGTCACAAATATGATTATCTCGAAGGTAAAATTATGCAACTGAATTGCATTTATTTATATTATTACAATATCTTGTTGGCACAGATGCTATTTTCAGTGACAGAGACCATTTGAAGGATTATCAGAGTGCTTATGATGAAGCTGTAGATAATTTTGAGAAAATCAAAAAAAGTTTAAAGAAAATTGAAATAACTTTCACGGCAAAACCAGAAGATTTCCATCAGGACATGTTGACGAATCCCGAGAAGGGGTTATCGATTGCTCGTGATGCTTGGATTTTGAATGAGGCCAGTAGAATTATGATAGAAAGGTGAAAGTCTTCCATTGGAAATTGTCTTTTAAGAAACTGAAACTCATTAATCTCATTTGATCTAATTGGGTTGTGGTGTTCACGTTTCACTTTGTTCGGATTATTCCATCGAGTATGGCCGTAACAGCCGCATGCGACGTTAAGCTTTATTCCTTTATCTTATTGGAAAAGTGGTTACTTTCTTATTGGACCCATAAGACCAATGGGTCTCAAATTCTTAAAGGAAAATTTCCAACAGGATCTTATATGAAATTTCAGAGGTTTGCGTAAAGTGTTGTCTCCCGTTTATAATTTTGTATTCTTTTGCAGAAATATCACAGCAGGAGCAGATCCTAAATATGTATCACTTTGGGGTACAGAACTAGAAAAAGTTTGCAAAAAAAGGCCCCAATGCGACCTTTCACGGTATAGAAATATAGATGGTACTTGCAATAATGTGATACATCCATTTTGGGGTTCAGCAAATACAGGCTTTATTAGGATGGGAGAACCTGATTATGCAGATGGTAAGTAGAAGTAATTACAGTATTACATTAATGTTGAACTGATTTTGGTTTATCTTCAGGTTACGACAAACCAAGAATGGGCAAATATGGTGAATTACCAGGAAGTCGTTACATTAGTTTGCATTACGCTCAGCCTAGGAATAAGCCTCACAGAGATTTATCCCATATGGCAATGGCTTTTGGACAGCTAATTGCTCACGACCTTAGTAGAGTCGCGATCTATACAGGTACGTTGATCATTTATTTATTTCATTTGTATGTTTGCTGTTATTCTTCTAGCTGGGGGTTTCAGGACTAAACCATATCAGCTTTGTACTTTGTGCTTGTCTAAGGTTTCATCACTTGCATTAGCTCCTGCAAAACGGTTGTAGTCTTGATAGGGTTTGCAATGTTGATTTGGTTCTGAGGTTTTTGGTCTGGTATGCACAGTGCTTTGTGTGCTTATCAAAGAATATCAATGAACCGGCCGATACAAGAACGCTCACTTCTACAACGGAGCGTGGGACAAACATGTTGGGCATTGTTGAGCTCTCAGCCAATGAAATCGCTTTAATATTAAAGCATCGATATTCTTTGGTGCAAAAGTGTTTGCGACTTGTTTTTGCCACAAGCTTGGGTGCAATATATCCCTGGTACAGTATAATGACAAATTTGAGATCATATCTTCGTGTGGTCCTTTTGAGTCATAGGAAGTATAAATCTCCATTAGTCTTTACAAAGCAATAAGTACTTCTTGATTGTGTACCATCATTTACATGTATTGATTGTAGATAACGTTCATTCCAAATTCTTCTTTCAGGATCTAAAAGCAAGCCAATCTCCTGTTGTACACCAGAAGCCCTTAAAAATCCTGACGGTCTCCATCCAGCTTGTTATCCCATTAAACTGTTACCACGTGATCCACAATATGGTGACCTCCCTTGTATGGAGTTTGTAAGAGCAGTCCCAGCACAAACAGACAACTGCAAATTGAGTAACAAACAAGCTAACAAAGAATTATTCTTTTATTAACATTGTAACCTTCACAGGCACTACACGAAATCCATTAAATCAAGTGACACATTTTCTGGACGCTTCTTTCCTTTATGGACCAGATGAAGACACTTTACACAGACTTAGATCGTATGAAAAAGGCCTGATGAAATCAGAAAAAACTTTCATAGGAGAAAGGCCACCACCACTAAATAGTACCAGATGTGGTGATTCAAGGGCACATTGTTTTGATACAGGTAGACAACAGTATCTTAAAATGGTAAAAGGATTTAATTCAACAATATTTGAAGGTGATGTTCGTGGGAATCAGCAACCACCCATACTATTACTCCACATCATTTTTCTAAAACACCACAACCAGTTGGCTCATACATTACACAAAATTAATCCTCATTGGAACGATGAGATGTTATTTCAAGAAACAAGAATGATAGTCATAGCTCAAGTACAGCACATAGTATTCAACGAGTTCCTTCCTCTCTTTTTGGACTTTGCAACCAGGAAGAAGTTTGGACTACTTTTACAATCCGAAGGTTACAGTTCAAACTATGACTCCAGCTTAAAACCAAATGTTCTTACTGAATTCCAGGCTGCTGCATTTAGAATTGGTCATTCTCTTGTTCAAGTAATAGTCAAATTGAGGTAAACTGCAATAGGGCTGGCTTTGTTTGTCTTGTTTGTTTCTCAAAATGGTGAATATAATCATATCCAGCTCTATTGCAAGTTTCCATATTTCCCATTGCATACTTTCAGTTATTTTCTATTTTGGTAGGAAGGTATTCATTTGATAGACAACGGAAGGAGACAACGTGGATATGAACCACTAAGGGAGCAATATTTCAATCCAAGAATTTTCCATTCCAGCAGTTTGAATTTAGAATATTTACTAAATGGGTTAATGAGTGAGCAATCCCAATCTCCTGATCATTACTTCGCAGAATCTGTATGTACATTTCTAACATCCTATCTTCACATGACCTATCCCAAGTACCCCTTGGTTTAATACCTCTTAGTTATTAGTTTATGGCTTTACGGTGATTTGACTTTGTATTAATTTGGGGTTGTCCCGTCGCGTATCCTTAGTACCCACCTGCTGTTCATATTAAACATCATTCTGAAATTTCTTACAAGATCCCATTGGAAATTCTCCTGTAAGAAATAGCTACCCATTCCATTGGTCTTATGGGATCCAATAAGAAAGTAACCAATTTTCCAATAAGATTAATAAGATTTAGATTCATGAGACTCAAATTTTTAAAGGAGATAAATTTATACTGATACATAACACGTTTCTCTAGATGACAAGATATTTATTCCAAAGATCAGGTCATCCAGGTCTTGATATTTACGCTATAAATTTACAACGAGGACGCGACCTTGGTGTGAACGGCTACAACGTATGGAGGGAACGCTGTAATTTGAAACGAGCGACAAAGTTTGATCATTTCCATCCTCACATTTCTCGAGATGGAGTTAAAAATCTGGAGGAAATTTACAAGTACAAAAAAAAATCCATCAACATTTTCAGTATTTTATTTAATGGCCCATTTACAGACACGTCGATGACGTAGATCTTTACACAGCTGGTGTAATGGAAATTCCAATTGAAGGCACAATTCTAGGTCCAACTTTTGCTTGTATCACTGCCAACCAGTTTCAAAGACTGAAATATGGGGATCGATTTTGGTATGAGAGATATAGCAAAGTAGAACAAATTGGGTTCTCATCAGGTATATATTAATAACAGTTCAGATTGTGATTTTTATAATTTTAAACTTATATGTGTCTTATGAAAAGCTCAATTGCAAGAAATCAGGAAAACAACACTTGCAAGAATTGTATGCGACAACAGTAGAGTCAGAAGCCTTCAACCATTAGTTTTGCTTCAACCAAGTGCCAAGTACAGAACTTCAAAATTTCTTTTAACACTCAATTTTAATTTATTGAATTTCAGTAATCCCCAAGTCGAGTGTCAAGTGCCACTAATCCCAACACCCGACTATAACCACTGGCGAACACAAAAGTATTAACAAACTTCGAAAAAAAAATTTTTTCTCCTATCAAAACATCATTCAATATTTACTTTGCTTTGATTTATTAACCAGCAGCTTCAACGTTTGCACTCTTTATAAAAAGTGAAATAAATCGATACTTTTTTTCTCTCTTTAAAATGGTTACACTCTTTTTAACGTTCCTTACAACACCTTTCAACACTTTATTAGAAGCATCTGGGTTCAAACGACCGAATATTCTTTTTATAGTTGCAGATGATTTGGGTAAGAGAACCCAAAATGAATTCCTTTCCTAATTTACATTGCTCTTTTTAAAGGTTGGAACGATGTTGGATGGAATAACCCGGATATCTTAACTCCAAATCTCGATATTTTAGCGAAAGGTGGTGTTATCTTGAATCAGTCTTATGTGCAACCACTCTGTACCCCGTATGTTTTTCCTTTAAAAAAAAAAATGGGGAACTGAATATTTACATCGTTATAATCTTCATAGAACTAGAGCGGCGTTCCTTACCGGGAAATACCCATTCCGTTATGGTTTACAGGTGAGAAAATAGTGAAGTAATAAATTTAATTGTGATGGGAAGATGTCTTTTTATACGCGGGATTTGTTGCAACAATTTGCCGCCAGAATGACATAGTGGGTCACTGCGCATGTAGGCTCTGTTTGTTTGTCGTTACTGTTTTTGTGGAAATTAGATTTCGAAAATATTTTTAATATAACAATATTAACTAAACTGTTAATAAGTCTAAAACAACACTTTGAGTTGGTTTTGTTATGTTACTATTATTTTTTTTCTTATAAATTAATAAATTATAATAGTAAACCCACTCAAAATGATTTTAAAACCTTTGCATGCATTAGTTATTATTATAAAAAAATTATAATCAAATTACTTAACGTGAGCACCAATGTTTGGACAAATTCATTGTCCAATGCATTATTGTACCCACTGCTCAGTGGCGCCCCTACATCCAGTGGCAGCATTTTGTACTAAGACATCCAGTGTCAGCATTTTGTACTAAGAACAAAATATACCAAAAATAAGCCAAACTTTAAGAAGCTCATTATTATTGCAGCATTACGTAATCAATAATATGGAGCCAGTTGGTTTGCCTCTTCACCTCAAAACACTAGGAGAAGAATTGCAAAAATTGCATTACAAGACACATCTAATTGGAAAGTAAATATGTGTAATGATTTGCTTTGCAACTAACTCTTATTACATAAACTCTTCAGGTGGCATTTGGGATATTGCTCTTTGAACTACACACCTACTCACAGAGGTTTTCACACCTTTTTTGGATTCTATGGTGGAATGCTAGATTATTACACTCATGCAAGTGGTATGTTACACCCAATAATATTTGATAAAATGTTTATTGAACTTAAACTAAAATAGATGCATATGATCTAAGAAACAATGAACAAGTGGAATGGCAGTACAATGGAACATACTCAACAGTTAAGTTTTAAACACCCAACTTTTTATTTTAATTATAAACTATTATGTAATTCCAGTTACTATTTGGCCAAAAAGCAGTTCAACTTCTTGAAACGGAAAAAGAAAATTTCTTCCTTTTCTTATCTCTGCAAGCTGGACATTTCTTGCTTCAAGTTTGTTCCTTGTCTCATACCAATTAACTGACATTTTAATTTTGATTTGTCAATAGGTGCCTCAAAATTACACGGATTTGTATCCAAAAATAACAAACCCTGCTAGACGAACTTATTCTGCAATGATAACTGCTATGGATGAGATTATTGGCTGGGTAGTAGACGCGTTGAGATCACATGGGTTATATGAAAACACGCTAATAGTTTTTACAACAGACGTAAACATCTGAAATTAATTACGGTGTCAGTCTTTAACACCTTTTAATACTAGAATGGCGGTGAAAATGGATATGGAGGCAACAATTTTCCCTTAAGGGGCAATAAAGAGACAATTTGGGAAGGTGGAACCCGAGGAATTGCATTTGTGCATGCACCATTTCTTAAGAAAACTGGATACACAAGCAATAAGTCTTTCTTGAAAACTTAAGTTGGCATATTGGATATATTTTGTTATTTTTAGATTGATTCATGCTGTTGATTGGTTCCCTACTTTTATCCATCTTGCTGGGGGAATGTGTGGTAAGATAAATTAACATTGAAATTAAAGCTTGTAGTTTGTTCTTAAAGGAATAGTAGCAATGAGACCTTTTTTAATATTGGAAGCCAATTGCATTATTAATCACTCTTCAAACTGTTATGCTCAAGTTTTACCCCTTAAAGTCTATCTATTGCAAATTAAAGAGTTGAAACTTGCCATTAGATGTCAGCAATTGTAAGTTGAAGCGTCACAACTCTAAACTAACCAAAGTCATTTATAAATCTCAATAAATCTAGTGTGCACTCGTTATACCTATTTAAGACCATTTATTGTAAATTAAAGTCAAAACTTGCCCCTAGATGTCAGCAATTGTAAATTGAAGCGTCAGAACTCTAACCTAACCAAAGCCATTCATAAAACTCAATAAATCTAAGGTCTAAGTAACTTTGCACCCAAGTTATACCTTTTAAAGTCCATCTATTGCAAATTAAATAATTGAAACTTGCCACTAGATGTCAGTAATTGCAAGTTAAAGCATCACAACTCTAAACTAACCAAAACCATATTACAAATCTTAATAAGTATAAGTTTTAAGAAAACATTCAAATACAGATGCTGATATTGATGGTGTTAATCAATGGAAAATGCTGAACGAAGATGGACCATCAATGAGGAACGAAATAGTCTACAATATTGACAACACAACTGACTACATAGCTGCCATAAGGTATACCACAACCAACCATTTCATCAATTAAAACTTAACTTCAACTTCCCAACAAGAGTCGGCGACTACAAACTCATACTGGGAAACACCGGTGGATTCAACGGTTGGGCCAAACCCGATGAAGTCATTGACTGGAAAGGAGAACACTGGACCTACTCAGAATTGGCTACAAGTAACAAACTCCAACTAACAAACTTATACAACTTAAAAGGTAAAATTCAATTTACAAACAACATTCATTTTTAACAACCTGGACCATTATACAGATGATCCTTCCGAACGGTACAACATTGCTTCCCAATATCCAGGCATAGTCAAACGCCTTAAGAAACGTATTGAAAAGTACAACAAACAAGTTAAAACTTCAATCCATTTACCAATGGATCCAAGAGGTGATCCAAACAAAATGAATGGTACAATATCACCCGGATTTTGTTAATCACCCGGATGTACACATTATCAATTCAAATTGCCTTGTACTCTCAATCTTTGTACTTTAACCTATTCTATTTTTTTTTTAAATTTTAATCTCACTGGGTTAGTGACTGAATATAAAGAGTTGAGATAAAAGCCACTAATCAAACAAAAATCATGTCATCAAATAGGAAATTGAAAATATTATTAGTTACATTTCTAATTTCAGCAGTAATTCTTATTGCTTCAGTAACTTTTGGGTTTCTTAATGTTTTATCGAAATTTTCACAGAATAGACGTCCTAATATCTTATTAGTAGTTGCTGATGATTTAGGTAAGAGTTAATGAGTTAAAATTTGCAATTTTAATAAGTAATCTGTAGGTTGGAATGATGTCAGTTGGAATAACCCGAGTGTTATTACACCGAATTTACACAAATTGGCGTTAGAGGGTGTCATTTTGAATCAATCTTATGTTCAACCCATGTGTACACCGTAAGATAATTTTAAAAAATCTTATTCGCTTTTTAAAGAGTAAAAATGTTTGCAGTTCACGCGCAGCTTTAATGACTGGAAAATATCCATTTCGTTATGGACTGCAAGTGAGTTCAAAAACTGATTTAACATTCTGTTTGTAGACTAATACTTGCATGTACTAAACGAAAGCTTCATATTATTAATCTGGCATAATTGAACGTAGGCAGTAAAAGCGTGCGCGTCGGTACTGCCAGATGGAACTGGCGCGCCACCATTATTAGAACTGCCGAAGCGACATCGGCCCATTATAATGCAGTACTTGTTTTCACCACTAAATTTATTCTTTCCTTTTAGAATTACGTATTCAAGGTTTTAGAACCAGTTGGATTGCCAATAAACTTGAAAACTCTACCTGAGAAATTACAAAATCTTGGTTACAAGACCCATTTAATTGGAAAGTAAAATTATAATTTCTTAAAGCTAAACGTCTTTTAATACAATTGATTTTTCCCTAGATGGCATCTTGGATATTGTGCATGGCAATACACCCCATTGTACAGAGGGTTTGACTCCTTCTTTGGTTATTTTACAGGAGCGAAGAACTATTTCACTCATGACCGTGTTGTTCAAGTTGATGGTATTATGTACTACACTTTTTATATTGTATGTATTAAATTTTGATAAAAGGTGTCGTTATTGACGTTGGTTATAACTTATACGAAGATTCAAACGTAGTCAAACAGTACAATGGAACTTACTCAACAGTTAGTTGACTTTTGTGTACATAGAGAGTGTAACTGACTTGTTCCTACCTTTGCAGTTTCTCTTCACTGATAAAGTCATTCAGAAGTTGAACGAAGAAGGGAAAAATCCTTTCTTCCTAATGTATTCTCCTCAAAATCCTCATTTTCCACTTGAAGTATGCAAAACTGGAGAAATGAGAAAAAGTCTTTTATTATTTTGTATTATTTAGGTACCTGACAATTACACTGATTTGTACTCAAATGAAACAAACATTGCCAGGCGTACTTATTTAGGGATGGTTACATCTTTGGATCAAAGTGTTGGAGAAATTGTAGATGCATTGAAGAGAAATAATCAGTATGAAAACACTCTTATTGTGTTCACTTCTGATGTAAACAAGTGGGAGGTTTTTAAGAGTAAAAATTTTATTTGTAATGTAAATTTTTTTAGAATGGGGGTGATAATGTCTTTGGTGGAAATAATTGGCCGCTTAGAGGCAATAAGGCTACAGTTTGGGAAGGAGGAACTAGAGTGCCAGCTTTTGTTCATGCAACTTTTTTGAAAACAAGGGGTTACACTAATAATAAGTAATCTGCCAGTACCATTATAGGAAACAGGATGTAACTTATTCTAATATATTTTGTACTTTAGGTTAATTCATATTGTGGATTGGTTTACTACTTTTCTGAAACTGGCAGGAGGAGAATCAGGTTGATATTAAGAAGCAAAACTTATTTTTAAAAACTTATTTACAAAACTTATTTTTAAAAACTTATTTACAAAACTTATTTACAAAACTTATTTTTAAAAACTTATTTACAAAACTTATTTTTAAAGACTTATTTACAAAACTTATTTACAAAACTTATTTTTAAAGACTTATTTACAAAACTTATTTGCAAAAACTTATTTACAAAACTTATTTGCAAAAACTTATTTATAAATTTTCTAAACCATGAAATTAGATGGCGATATTGATGGTGTGGATCAGTGGCAAGTACTAAATGAAGATGGTCAATCAGCAAGAAATGAGATTGTATATAACATAGATAATACAACTGTGCTGAGCACAGCTATTAGGTAATTTTTATTTTTATTTTTTAGACCCACAAACAGCTAAAACATTTATTAATTTCAGAATTGGGGATTACAAATTAATTGTAGGTGATGCTGATGGTCCCAATGAATGGCTAACACAACAAACTGAAATTAACACCCAATCAAAAAATAAAGGAGATGAAGAACTTCAAAAATGGAGAACAGCAAATAACACTCAAGTTGAATGGACACAACTTTATAATTTAAAAAGTTTTTATAATCTAAAAATAAAATTTATGCACCCAAAATAACACCTCCTTTCCACCTCTCAGATGATCCATGTGAAAAAATCAATATAGCAGACAATCATCCCCAAATTGTCCTTCACTTACAATCAAGATTAGAAAAACTACAAAAGGAAATGATACCCAGCATTCATTTACCAAATGATCCCAGTGGTTATCCCTACAAATGGAATGGAACATTTTCCCCTGGTTGGTGCCAACCATTAAAAATTAAATGAAAAAAAAAAACTTTTTGTATTTCAAATAATAAAACATAAAACTCCAAAGTTACCTAACAATTTTCTCCCAAGCAATCTCAATTATCTCAACCTAAAACCCAAAGCCAAAGTACAACTGATAATCAGACAGATTATAGATATATATATACACAACAACAAAAAAATTGGGATACTCTGTACAGAAAAACCTATACAAACATAACAGGAAGTGTCTAATAACTACCTCTAGCCCACTTCCAGCAGACGCACCTCAATGGTCAAAACAATTGCAGCCATCTTGAATTGGCAGTCAAAGTTGTACAAATGGCGACTAGCACCAGACACGGACTACTCATCTTCTTCACCACTGCATTAATTTCAGTAGCAATTTATCTCGCACTCAAACTCAAAACAAACAATTCACCAAAACCACCGAACATTCTCTTTATTGTAGCTGATGACTTAGGATGGAATGATATTAGTTGGCATAATCCTGATATATTAACTCCCAATTTACACAATTTAGCTAATGATGGTGTCATTTTGAATCAGTCTTATGTCCAACCACTGTGCACACCGTAACAAAAGCTTATTAACTTGGAAGAAAACCTATGTGATCAAATATTTTTTTTTGTTTTCAGGTCACGTGTCTCTTTTATGACTGGCTATTACCCTTTTAGGGTTGGATTACAGGTAAGGGAATTATAGTCTTTAGTTGTTGATGGTTATTTCTCCTCTGACTTTTAGCATGGAGTTTTAAATCCCTTAAAAGCTGCTGGAATTCCTTTAAGATTTAATATATTACCTCAATATTTACAAGATTTAGGATATAGAACTTTTATGGTTGGGAAGTAGGTTATTTTATTGTCATTTATAATCTGCTGATTTCTTTTTTTTTTTATAGTGTGAAATATTAATGTAAATTAATTTATTTGACAGAATTGGGTGTTCAGGCCTTTGGAGCCAGTTGGGTTGCCAATACATTTAGAAACATTGGGTGATAAGTTAAAATGTCTTGACTACAACACTTACCTGGTTGGAAAGTAAATTAAGAAATCAGCAGGATTCAGTTGATTTTTACTAGCTACATTCAAATAGTAAACTGAACTGCAGCTTAGGTGAGTTTTAAAACCTGTGACGTCACGTTTGGTAACTGATTTTTGCAGCGGATCTTGAAAAATGACGTCACATGTTGGGAAACTCAATTAAGCTGCAGTTTCAGTTTAATATTTGAATGCAGCGAGTGTTATTTGTAAGGCTTACTTTTGGTTTTTATTTTGTTTACTGGTAGGTGGCATCTTGGTTTCTGTTCTTGGGTGTATACTCCAAATCATAGAGGTTTTGATTCCTTTTTTGGTTACTATAATGGAGAAGAAACTTATTATACTCATATGACTGAGAAAAACAGCACTCCTGATGGTTAGTCATTAAAATATGTGTTATTAGTTTGTAAGTTTTACATTTTTTAGATACATATTTTGGTTATGATATTCGAAATAATGACAAAGTTTGCTGGAATTGCAATGGGACTTACTCAACTGTAAGTTTTTCTTTACAGTCTTCAATAATTTGAAATTTCAAAATGTTTGGTATTTTAGTTCTTGTTTTCTGATGCTGCTATTGACGTCATCAAACATCAATCATCAGATACACCATTTTTTCTTTACCTTACTTACCAAGCTCCACATGCCCCATTGGAGGTACCAGTGAATTATACAGACTTGTATCCAGACATCCAAAATGAAAACAGAAGGCGATTCTCAGGTAAACTTTTGATTCTCCGAAGATAATTTGATATTAAATTTCATTTTTGGTTGTAGGAATGGTGTCAGCATTGGATGAAGGAGTTGGTAGAGTCATTCAAGCGTTGAAAGATAATGGGCATTATGATAATACTCTAATAGTTTTTACTACTGATGTAAGAAAAGTTTCTAATTGTTTTTTGTTTGTGGCATTGTAAGTGGAGATTTGTATTTTAGAATGGTGGTCAGAACTTATATGGTGGAAATAACTGGCCACTTAGGGGTAATAAAGCTACTCTTTGGGAAGGTGGCACCAGAGGACCAGCATTTGTTCATAGCCCTTTATTAAAAAAGAAGGGTTATACTAGTAACAAGTATTAGAAAGGTTCCACAAATTGACTTATAGAAACTTGTCTTGTGACTTATAAACTTACGAACTGATACCGGTTGTGCCGAAGATTTATTTATATTTTTACATTTTAGTTCATATATTTGTAAGAACGATAAGCTCTAAAAAGTCAATTTGCACAAACTCTCAAATTTTAATAAAATGTACCGTATTTACCAAGATATGCTTACATTCTTTTAGGCTTATTCACGCTGTAGATTGGTTTGCAACTTTTCTCACACTCGCTGGGGGACAGCCGGGTAACTTTACCTGTAAAAATTTAAAAAACTCTTTTAAGATTTTATATTTAGATGTCGATATCGATGGCGTCAACCAATGGCCAATGTTAAGTGAAGACGAACCATCTAATCGTCACGAAATGATTTATAATATCGATAATACGACTAAATATGGGGCAGCGATACGGTTTGTACTATTTTATTGTGATGATGAATAAGTAACTTACTGATTTATTCATTTCAGTATCGGTGATTACAAGTTAATCGTCGGTGAAGCCGGTGAGCCCAGTGGCTGGATTCCCGCGCCGGAAGTTGAAGATGCAACCGGTCGTGAAGCGGAAGTTTTAAGCGAATGGTTAATAGCGCATAAACCACCAGTACAACTTCCGCAACTTTATAACCTGAGAGGTTAAAATAAATACATCAAATATTTTTGTATAAATTCTGAAATTAATTTTACGTAACATTTTCGCAGATGATCCGCTAGAAAAAAATAATTTAGCTTCATCGGAACCAGACATGGCCGCTTTTCTTTTATATCGTCTTCTCAAATATGAAGAAAAAATGGTTCCATCTATCCATCTTCCAAATGATCCTAAAGGAAACCCAACACACTGGAACGGCACTTTTTCGCCAGGCTGGTGTCAACCAATGTATCAGAGTACAAATAAATAAAAAAAAAAGATAAAAATTTATTTAATGAATCTTTTAGAAAACAACACCACAATTCTTTTAGTACGCCGACTCTACTCACACTAAATCTTAATTCAAAAATTACAGGACAAAATAAGGCACTTATCAATCCATTTCAAAAAAGTCTTTATAAAATAAAGTTATTGTCCTTGTGCTTGAGCTAAAAGCACTTTGTACTCGTCTAGGAACGACATTTCCTCTTCCAATGTTAAATCCAAATGAGCTTCTTCATCTTCCGGAACTTCCTTACGAATTCGCTGAAAAGCGTCCCACGTACGATCAAAATTTTCACTCGAAGTTTGATCGGGTTGTTTGACTATATGAAATAAAAATCAATTAAACAAATAAAAACCTAAAGAATTAACCTCTAAAACTTGCGTTTACTTGTTTCAGTCAGTCTAGCTATAGCTGTACCGACACTTCCATTACATATCTGAAGCGCTAGTTCAACAAGTTTTTTATTAAATCCCATTGAGCAAATCTAAATGCAAAATTATTTTAAAGAACTTTTAACATAAAAGTAAAAGTTGTATTAATCTTACTTCCGCAACAGTTACGTCTGAATTATAATAATTAGATGGTCCCGGTATTTCTCTGAGCGCCATTATGGCAGGATTTCCGTGTAAAAGCTACAAATTGAAAAGTTTGTAAATTTGGTTCACACTTGTTCACATTGAAGTAACACAAACGGAAAAAATACAGTATTAAGAGAAGGAAAGTAAATTACATAGATGGAAATGCAAAATAATGAATCAGAATACTTCTAATGTGAACCCGTATGAAGCGTAAGAAATTTTCATACCTCAATTGCAAGATTCAAATCATTATTTGCTTGTCGTAAACTTTCTCTAGCAGCCGCAGATGTGTAACCCATATTCAATAAAGAATTGTAAGCATCCACATTTAAACTGCAAAAAAAAATCTAATTTGAAAACCCGACTTCTTGTGGCAGAACTTTCAACTTACACCTGATTGTCAAGAGTCGTTCCCAGAAGTCTCCCTTGCAATTTCTTTTCTCGCTTTTCTTGTTCCTTCTTTTTTCGCTCAGCTCTTTCCTACAATTCAATTCACCAAAAATTTCTAATGGAATTTTCAAATTATAACTCATACTTCTCTCTTCTGTATAATCAAAGTGACAGCTCTTTCAACGTCTCCACGAGCATTCCGTAGAGCTAAACGAGCTTCCGTAGCTTTAAATCCCATTGCCATTACTTAAAAACAAAGATACTAAAAATTTTATATTCCGTAGATAATTTCCTAATATACCATGCGACAATTTTCCATCATCAATTTTCAACTCATCCAATTCAGTCTCCGCCCTACGAAATAGACTCGCCGCTTTCACATACTGGCCGTGATAAAAAGCAACTATTCCTTGTAGTAAATGCAAACGCATAAGTAACGCTTGTTCATTACAAGTATTGCCCTAATATTAGTAAAGTAAATACAATAGAAATGAAAAACAGTTAATAAATTCAACCTTTAATGCAGTAAGCCTTTCGAGATTAGCGCCGTAACTTCTATTCAACGATTCTTCGCAGTGTTTTAACCGCGAATCTTAAATTAGAAAGTGAAAACAAATTTGTAAAGTAATGCAAGGTTCACACCTGTTCACATTAGAAGTAAGAGAAGAATTGTGATTAGCGGACGGATAATTGCTGCGCTACATCTGCGCAAGCTTCTTTCTATCCCACAATACAGCGCTACTTCAATGTGAACCAATGTGAACCGAATTTTAACTGAATTTTTATACCCGCATCAGGTAAATGTTCCACACTCCTCAAACACAAATAACACCAACTTATATCCAGACATAAGAGTGCGTAATTGTCTACAGAATTGAGTATACTTGAACGGCATTTGCTTTTGAAGAAAATAAATGAATAAAAATGAATTAAATAAAAAAAAAAAAATTTAAAAAATTTACCTGAATTCTTCATCTGCTTCAAGTAATAAAAGTAACGAATATTCATATTCTTTCCTTCTAAGCGCCGCTCTTCCACGTTCATGTAACGTCATTGCCAACATCAAAGCCTAAAAATAATGAAGTTGACGCAATGCGCAAAGGGGGAGTTACATAAATTTCATCTTAAAATTATGTGGCCCACCTTTCGTTCTTTATTTGGAAGATTAATTGGTTGGCCCGATTGGTCGGCAATTTGAACATATGATTCATCATCTTCGTCACCTGAAGTTAAAAATTCCATTATTTTACTTTTGTTCAATGCATCAAAGCTTAGAAATTTTATTCTACAACTCGTAACAATTACAAAGGCAGCACATAAGGCTTTGAAAACTCTTTAAAAACTCTTTAAAAACTTCTCCAAACTAATAAAATTCTTAGGGTGGATTGCACCAACGTCAGTTAAGACTAAACCTAGTTTATAATGAATGTATTACATATATTTTAAACCAGGTTTAGTCGTAACTGAGGTTGGTGCAATCCACCCTTAATAATATAATCCCTGAGGCATGCAACAGAAGTCTAAAATATAAATAAAATTTATCTAAGAAGAAGAAAAACTTTCTTAATAAATAATTCCTTACAAGAGGAAAATAAATACAAAACGCACACAAACACACAATAAGCCTAACGAGATATAATTTTAAAATTCACATAATGTATTTGACAGTTTTAAGAGTTTTGAGGAGGAGCTAACCGTAGGATTGAGATGATAAGATTTCGGCATCTTTACGAGCTTCTTGTAAACGGCGCCGTTCGTCATCTTTTGCTTGTTCAGCGGCTTCGGATTCACTCAAAATAATTGCCATGATTTGAGATTCGGGCTGTAGATAGATTAATATAGATTTTTTTAAAGGTGATAATATTTTATGATTTATTTTTTACCCGAATATGCTGATTAAACAAAGGGGCGTCGTCTACAATTACATGACCACAACCGATTAACTTGAGACGATTAGCTGGAAATTTTGATTCGGTTGACACTTTTTCCCGTAACGTCGATCCAAATGACTGAAGACTGATTTCGATGGGAAATTCCGCTTTCTGTGAGATAAGAAATAATTTCAAACTTAATGCTAGTCCGCGCCTCTGTTGACAGCAATCGGCGTCACGGCAAATATGGCGGATTGCAGTCAAATTTATCATTGAATTTATCCATTAAATTCGTATAAATATTATACTAGTATTAAACGTGTATAAAATTTAACACAATTTTTATATTCATTTTTAAAAACGTCATTTCTTACAGATTCAGATGGGCGAGAATAGGCACAAACTTCAAATTTAGGAAATAACATTTTTTCTACTGACTCTAAAAATTTAAATCTTTCAACGAGAAAAGATTTCGACGTTGGCAACATCAAAAAAAATATTTCAGCTCTTAATCGTGTTTACATTTTATACGCGAAAGCGTCACAGTTGAAATGCAATAATAAATCAGGCCATATTTGTTGTGACGCCAATCGCTGCCGATAGAGGGGCAGACGTAAGGTAAAACTCACTTCCAGATTAATCTTCCCAGCGATTTTAACGTTCAAAATAGTAAGGCCACTATCCTTCATCCTCTTTCTCGCTTGTAATTTACCGACGGAATGTTTCCTCAACTGTTCCAAAATCGATGCCACTTGCTCAGGATCCATTTTCAAATCTGTCGCGTATCTTTCAATCATTCCCTTTACAGAGAAGAAAAATTAATAAAATAATTTTAAAGAGGTTTAAAACTTACCTCTGGATACATTCCTTTTAATCCATCTTCATTTGAGTACGGAGGATCCCAAAGCTTGACGCGTTCTTTATTCAATTTTGATCTGACGGCGTTGACCATCATTTCTTCTTCGACAGACTTTGCGCTCGAACTCATTTTCGGATCTACGAAAAATGTCAAATTAAACTTATTCATATTCAACTGCGTTTTTCAAGAATTTTCTTTTGGCTGTTTGCGCTGGTTACGTGATGAGTCATTTATTTTCTTTCTCTTTTCTTTCTGTTTATTTTTTTTTTTCTGCTGTGTCACTTGTGGTTATTTTTAGAATTAGGTAAACCTGAATTCTTTCCAAGAGTTTCCCATTCGTTGCCGTTGAATCTCTGATAGTGATGTAATGAGAAGCCTGTAAATGTGTTTAAAATACTTACGGATTCGGATTATGTAATTGTAGAATGTTGTCGAGGGTTTGGCTTGTTGTTTAATTTGTGGTTTTAAAATTTAAATGGAAATTACTCGAGTGTTAATTCGCCGCTGTCGGCCATGATAGGTTTGAATGAACTTGTCTACATATAGACCGGAACCATACGAAATTATTTTTTCTAGTCAATTTTTTATTTTTACAAAAATGAGATATTGATATTAGAAACAGTTTTTTAAAAATATATCAATGATTTTTAAAAATATTTGTTGAAAGTTTGGTGTATAAATATGGAACGCCAATTGTGCCACTTTAAGTATATATATTGTGTGTTAAAAAATAGAAATATTAATTAAGAACTGATATATTAAATTTAAGTTTTAAATTATGAATTTTACTAACTTTTCCGAAATAATATATATATATATATAAATATATTGAAAAACAAAAGACATTATACATCATATCATATCACAATATCATATCATATC
>JAQGAS010000828.1:0-32758 GCA_034686365.1 Pachymerium ferrugineum | reverse complement strand
TTTATTATTATCCATTTTTGTTCGGGTAATCTCGGAACGAATTTGTCTATTACAGCTTGCTGCTCTAATGTTAAAGGTAATTTATCTTTGAGATCTTCTTCAGATTCAATATTATTATGTTGTATAATGTCTTCTTTTTTAGTTTCAAGTTTTTTCTTTATGTCTTTTTTAGTTTCAATTTCTTTCTTTATGTCTTCCTGAGTTTCAATTTCAATTTCTTTTTTTATATCTTTTTTAGATTCAATGTGTCGCGTGACATCTTTTTCCTTAGATTGAATTTCTTTCTCTATATTTTCTTTAAATTTAATGTCTCGCTCGACATCTTCTTTAGATTCAATTTCTTTCTCGTCACGTTTAGTTTCAATAATCTCTCTTTTGATATATTCTTTCGTCGATTCGATATATCTCGTTAAAATATTAGATGCAGGTATTTTTGTGTTATCTTCATCACTATCATCTATTTCTTCCGTTGATATTGATGAAACAGTTGATATAGACAGTTGCATTATATCATTGTCACTATCCCTATCTTCTGTCGATAATAATAAATTTGGTAAAACAGTAGGTGAAGAAGATAGTTTTATCATATCATCATTGTTATTATCAATATTATCTTTTTTTAGCGACAATAAAAAATTAGATGCAACAATAGATGATGGTAGTTGTGTCTCATCATCATCATTGTTATCAATATTATCTTTCTTTGGTGACAATAAAAAATTAGACGAAACAATAGATGGGGGTAGTTGTTTCTCATCATCATCGTCATAAATATCTACTTCTTTTGAAGGTAATGTGAAATTATGTGAAGTGATGCATGATGATAATTGGGTCGCATCATCATCATCATCATTATCATTACAAAAATCTACTTCTTTAGAATACAACGGGAAATTTGACGAATCAATAGACGAGGACAAATGTGTTATATTCTCATCACTATTTATTTTATCTGTTGACAATCGTAATAAAGATTTGAAAATTTCATCACCTTGTTGATTCATTTTTTTCTTTTTTTTTAAAAAAAAAATGCTATTTATAAGGAAAGATCTTTATTTAGTAGGCAAAGATAGATACAAATTTGGTTAGTGTATAATAATGTCTATTAAAGTACTGTATTAAATCCAAATTTTACTGTATTAAATCCAAATTTTACTGTATTAAATCCAAATTAAGTTGTCTTTAATAATAAATTTTTATATTTCCTAAACTATCAAATATTAGAAACTTAAGAAAAAATACTTTTTTTTTTAAATCAATCATTATAGTCAATCATTATAGTCAATCATTATAGGCAATCGTTATAGGCAATCGTTACGTATTTTTTTTTTTTAAATCTTTTTTTTTAAAATTTTCAGTCTATAATTTTTTGTTAAACGTTTTCTTCTTTTTATTTTTTTTTTTTTTTTTACTTTTTATGTATGATACAAAATGAAAGTGTGTGTGTGTGTGTGTGTGTGTGTGTGTGTGTGTGTGTGTGTGTGTGTGTGTGTGTGTGGTAAAATATTTTATTAAAAAGGCAAAAAAAATGTTACATTTTAAAAGCAACAACAAAAAAATTTTTTCGTCTTTCCCCTTTATAATTTTATTATATTTACTGATGACAATTTTTCCTTCATACTCGCTATGTACAGACGCTATGTACTCGCTATGTATACACTTGTTATGATACGTATAGTAAAAAAAAAAAAAAAAAAAGATATTTATTCGCTTTTTTCGAACCATCTAGAAAACCAATTGCAATCGACCAATCAAGGTGTAAAATGCATTGTCACATTAACGTATATTTTCTCCTCCTTTTTTTCTTCTTCAAAACGTTTCTTTCTTTCTTTCTTTTTTTTTTACAAAATATTCTTTTAAATCTAGAAATAGTCTGTTTAGATCAGACTTGCTACAACTTTGTCTTAATTTTTGATACCAATACCAAGGATCACTCGATCGTGCTGATAAAATATAAAAACAATGTATAGCTTGTCGAAATTTAGAGTAGTCATTTAGAATCAAAGGACCAACACCTATGATTTGACAATACACTTCATCAGTTAGTTCGTTAATGATCATGTTAAAACAATCCCAGAAGTCATTCGTAGACCATTCTACGAGAATCTTTATTACAAAATCAATATCCATAATTTTGTTATCATTTTTAACAAAATTCCATAATGTTTCCATACGATAAAAATATATCTCTCGATCATAATACGTGTTAAGACAACTCTTATACATCAAGTTGCATCTATTGACGTGTGGATAAAACTCGTTACACAAGTAAATGAAAAAATTAGTACAAAGCGGATTTAACAATCCAGAAAGAATAAATTCGTCAAAAGAAAAATCATCATATTTTAAAATTTCATCTACTACTTCATTCCGTTTGTCAATACTTAATGAAGACAGTAAAAACTGAACAGATGGTTTAGGAGATTTTATGACCAATTCAACCATCATATTTTCAGTATTATTAAGATATATTGATCTCTGATTTGGTGTCAATTGTTGCCAAGTATAAGTAAGGATTGGTAATTGCATGTTATTAGTATAATTTTTAAGCAATGTGACGAGCGAACAATTTGTTGTATCTTTAGACGAGTTTTTCATTTGATTAATCCAGAATCGTTCTAAAAAATAAGTAGTAGTAGTAACAGCGCATGTTTCTCGGTCATAAGCTTTCCAGTGTTTACAAATGTAATATTTTATGCAGTAGACGCAAGCTAAATAAAAACGGATTCTAGCATTAGAATTATTTACATCATTATTGATAAAAAGCGTAACAAATTTGTGGTCATCAAATTGACCTTTACAATTCATAAAATTAAATATGTAATAATCGTTACTTTTATCATTAGTTAATAAGTATTCTATTGGACAAGTGACTTTCAAACATGCCGACCATTGCTGTATCTGTACGTAGAAATGATAAATTACAGCGATTCCTTCTTTTATTTTTTGTTTCAGTTTCCACGGTACTTCTTTACACGTTTGTCTTAAATTTTCTTCAGACTCAAATCGCAATTTATTCAGTTGCTCTAAATATTCTCCGCTAGTAACTATTATTGGCTTTGGTAAATGTGCTTTTGGCTTCCAAAACAGTGTCGCACAAATAACTTCGGCCATAAATTCCAACTTTGGTAAAGGTTCCATGTATGTATGTACAATATTACAATATGTATGTAAAGATATAGTAAGTTTATTAAAAGCAAATATATATATATATATATATTGTTTTACCTATCACAAAAATAAAGGCAACCAACCAGAATATGTGGATGCAAAAAAAAAAAAAAAAAAATCCAAACTTTTTTTCAATTTATCTATAAGACGTCGGTGTATTTTGCTTTATTTTTTTTTATTTTGTTCTAGTTCATTTTTTTTTATGATGATGAGTGTTTCAATCAGTGCTATCTACTATAAAGCTAACAAATTGAAAGCAAATCGCTGATATTCACCAGTATATATGCTTCACAGTTTTCAAAGTTTATTTCACCTTTTTCTTTTTGTTAATTGATATATATTAGAACGTACTGTACCAAAAACACAAACCTTTTTATTTCTCTCACACAACTTTTTATCTACTAAATTTCTTTTTCAAAATTTTTTTTTTCCACATTTTTTTTCAAACTTTCTTTTTCAAAAAAATTTTTTTTTCCACATTTTTTTTCAAACTTTCTTTTTCAAAAAAATTTTTTTTTTTTACACATTTTTTCCAAACTTTCTTTTTCAAAAAAAATTTTTTTTTTTACACATTTTTTCCAAGCTTTCTTTTTCAAAAATTTTTTTTTTACACATTTTTTCCAAACTTTCTTTTTCAAAAAAATTTTTTTTTTTTTCACATTTTTTCCAAACTTTCTTTTTTCAAAATTTTTTTTTTTTTTCACATTTTTTCCAAACTTTCTTTTTTTCCAAAATTCTTATTTTCTCATTCCAAAATTTCTTTTTCAAAAATTTTTTTTTTCTATGTAACTAAAATAATATAATAATATGTGTGAGAATAAAGATATTAAAAAGATCAGCTTATTAATTCAATAAAACTTTGAAAAAAATGCTTTAAATTTCCAGCATAACATTTTACAATTAATCTTTTCACCATACATATAACACACATACATATAACACACATACAGACACCTTTTTACATAGCAATTGTAAAATATGAAACTGTCTCATATACAATATATCTCTGTAATTTTTATGATAGATATTATTGGTGAATACTTTTTGACATTTTGTTTGAGAAATGAGATATCTTATAGTCTCTATCGCTGGTCAAAATCTTGTCCAAAACCACCAAAATTTTAGTAAAATGTGAACGAGACTGTATGTGTGTACGCGAAACAAATCATAATATTAGGATTTTTTTTTCTACACAACGTTTTCTACTCTACCACAATTTAAAAAAAAAAAAATCTTATATAATATATACCCTGATATTACATTAATTAATGAGTGGTATTATGGATTACACTTGAAGCGGGTTGCTGTATGTACTAAATAAAGATATAGTAGTTGTTGTTGTTGTTTTACTGTTGAATTAACTGAAGGAGATGCTTGCTGTACTATAGGTTGTATTGTATTAGGAGATATCTTTTGGTGTACCGTAGGTTGTATACTCTCTTATTGTATATACTGCAGGAAGCACATGTCGATGATGTGGTATCAAACATTTCTCTCTTGGCAATATCATTAACTGTTTTTGTTTTTTTTTTTTTGTCATGGCTCGAATTCACATTTCTCATTCCTTTTGCTTCTTTTGTTATATTAAATGTTGCTTTGGTCGGATCAATAGTGTTGGTGAATTCTTGTACTAGATTATTACACGTTTTGTTAGGAAAATGTTTCGTCTTATCATCACCTTTAAAATACAAGATGGAACCATTTGGATGTGATTGTCTGCAATTAAAAATAATATGTTTGTAAAAAAAAAAAAAAAAATAAAATAAATAAAATGAAATAAAATGACATGACATGAAAATTCAACTCATTTAAATTCAATTTCCTACTTGTTAGACTGATTTGTTGAATGTGCCAATGGTAGACTTTTTTTGGATTTGAGATACAGTATACAAGTATCTTCTCTTTCGAGAAAAAAAAATTGTCCACCAAGGAAAGATTTCGAGATTAATATTTTTTTTTATATATTCTTCTTCTTTCATCATCCATTTCTAACGAGCATCTTTTCGTTACACCTCCATTATTATCTAATTTGATGCTGTAAATATTGATTCGTTCCGTATCTATAATGGTCCCTGACATCAAAATTTGATTTTCTATTGGAGCATAAACAACAGTTCCTGTTGGAAGTTTAATGAGGTCCTCCGATAGGTGATGATGATGATGTTTTTGAATTTATTCGATTTTGATATTTAGGATAATCGCAATTATTGAGATGTAAAATAGTTTCAAAAGTTCGTAGCATTTCAACGTTAACGTCACATTTTTGGTCCATTTCATATTTATTCAATTCGTTCGATCGCTCGACGTAATCTAACGTTAAATGACGTTGTATATAAGACTTTTTTAACCTCGTGATTATGCGAGAAGAAAATGTCACAAATGTAATCGACTTCTTTCTCGATAATTTGACCCGACATAAAATCATCCTGATTTATGGATTTTTCATCTTGTATACTACAGAAAGTAAATTATAAATCCAAACTTTACATCCTGGTTGAATTAGATCATTGTAGGAAGGATAGTATTTTTTCAAGTTTAATTGCCTCGTTACGTATTCAAATTCTACCATTTGATGATTATTATTATTATTATTATTATTATTATTATGTCTTATTTTTTGATGGTTGATTTTGACAAAGTGTTATTTCTTTGTCTCGAATTTTACAATGTGAAACGTTAGCATCGTTTTGCTTAACAGATGCAACATTTTGAACAGATTGTATTTCATCTCGTATAGAATCTGAAAAGCTAATACAATTTTTCGGTAATAATGATTTTAGGCCTTGATGTGCTGGAGTTTGAATGCCTTTTGATATTGTCAAATGTGATTTTATGTTTCTCATACAGTTTTCTAAATTTTTTTTTTTCTTCGAAATGGATCTAGTAGGTGTATTCTTAGTCCTCATTTTATACTGCGAGTTAAAAAAAAAAGCAAATGAAATGATAGAAGTTTGATAGAATGGTAATTAAAATATATTAGGCGATGCGATTCTTCTTTAGTAGTAGTAGTAGTAGTAGTAGTAGTTTGAAGAAGAAAAAAAATGTACAAGATAGGATGGCGTATAATATTTGTTTTCGTTTTTATCACAGACCTTTGGGGTCGATTCTTTGCAATTAGTTATGAAATTAACAATCTATCAAATTTACCTTTTTTAGTAATATAAAAAAAAATATTACAGCCCTCTTACCATTACAAATTACATCAGTTATATAGTCTGACTGTTTAAAATTTACTTTATATTATAAATTTGAAAATTAACGTACAAAAAATTAACGAGTCATTTTTTTTTTTTTTGATTTTTTTTTTTTGCTTTTTTTTTTTGCTTCAACTTTTTAAAACGAGTAAAAAAAAAAATGATGATATTTATCTCTGAATTTAAAGCAAAATAGAAAAAATACAAATTTTTTTTTTAAAATTTAAAAAAATTTTTTTTGATTAAAAAAGAAAATTTCACAAACTGTAAGAAGTTTTTTAAAAAAAAAAAAATATACATTACAGTTTTAAAACATCTCTTTCTCTCTCTTTCTAAAAAAAAAAAACATAGAAATAGAAAAAATTTTTTTTTTTTTTTTTATATCTCGAAAATTTTTTAATATATGGAATTGACATCATCACTCACACTGGTACGGATTTTTATTGCAGTTGCGTGTATTACGCACATCTTAACTATAATTTTACTTCTTACTAGAAAAGAAACGACCCCAAAGGTCAGTGATAAAAACGAAAACAATAATGTGAATGAATACTTATTAATAGGAAAATCATCAGGAGCTATAGCTGTTTTAGATGATATTCAAACAAAAAAAGCTTTAGTAGGTTTTGATAAAGCAGTAAATAACGGTGGAATTTTGACTTGTTACTGTTTGGAAGTGACTTATAAAAATGAAAAATTGAAAATATGCCCACCAATTAGTTCAACAAAAGGATTGTTAGTTGTTAATGATAAAAAAGAAATAGATGTTGTAGAAAATGTAACAGTTGATGAGACAGAGAAAAGTTTGACGTGTCAAGAGCTCAATCTCAACGATAACAAAATATTTTCTTCGTTTTTAAAACATGCGGAACAAAATCATGGACAAACAATTCGTTACGATCCTGCCGATTCTAGTTATGAAATTTTATCTGACACGAGTAAAATGGCAAAATTACATCCATCTTTACTACTAAGGACAACATCATCATCAGCCTCAAATCAGCTCGGCGTAAATAGCTTTCTGGTAATGGGTTCCTCGGCTAATCAGCTCTTGACGACCGAGATAAAGTTGAATTCGGTATTAAATGACAAACACGTATTGACTTGTTTAAAAAAGACAAACGACGACGACGATACAAATATTAATAAATCATTATCGTTAGAAACAATAGGATGTCCCGTAATTAAAAATATCGATAAAGCTGCCGGTAAAGATTACAGTAATCACTTGTTAACATTTTCTGACGAAACGACATTAAAGCCCATTCCAAATTTTATATTAGACATTCCTAAAACATTAGTTTACGACAATCCAAATGTTTTAGTGGTTAAATCAGAAAATTCATTACATAAATTGACGGTTGACAGTAGCTTTTGGATGGTTGATAAGACGAACAAAGAAAACGTAATATTGCAAAAAAAAAATGGTACGATCAGTTTAGAGTTGCTGAGTTTAGAAGAAGAAGAAGAAGAAGAATCTCTCCGATCCGAAAAGCTAAATCTTTTATTTTTTGATAAATCTAAGGATGCATTAATTTCAAAAAAATTTAATCCGACTGAAAAAGAATTACTACCAGTTTTATTAAATAGAGATAGCTTTTTAAGTGATGAAGTAGTATTGACAACTAGCAGCAGCAGTAAAGAAAAAATTTTAAAATTAAGAAAAAGTGATTTGGATTCATTTCCTGCCGATTCGGTTCTCGGTTTGGTGACTGAATTAGATACGAAAGCAGGTGGGCGCAGCAATGTTTGTCAAATAATCTCAAAAATGAAAAATCCATTTTATTACCCGAATATCAAGCTAGAAGGAACAGTTAACGGTAACAGACTCGTTCGTGTTCATGTTGATTCTAATGATAAAATCGAGGAAACAAACATAACATTTGATACTTCAAATTGTAAACAGTATGGTCGCCTCGGCATTACTTCCATAGATAATGGAATTATAACAATGGGATCTATAATCAATAACGATTATATTTTTTTCAAAGATAATGGTGTTGGTTTTCATTTTGACGGAAATGAGAGACAATGTATTCCAATATTTAAAAATATAAATCAGAGTAACTATTTGATGCCAGCTGATGAGGCATCTTATAATTTGACTAAAACGATAACAAAAGTAAAAAGTGTCAAATTGGCAGATGTAACTTTAGAAATACAAGCAGATAATGATAATACTATGGGACAGGAAAGCATTTTAATATTAGCTGAAAAAGATTCTACTACTAAGGCGCACCATATAATTTGTAAAAATGATCATCCGTTATTAAATCCTCCCTCTATTCCAAAAAACATATTTAAAAGCACTGCCGCCGATAGTAGTCAACCAGCTGGATCTGATTGGCAACCATTAAATCACCAGCATTATCGCATTACAAATAATTTTGAAGTGAAAACATTATTTGATTCGACTACATTTTTCCTTGGACACGTACATTTTCCAGGAGTTTATGAAATTAATTTGTTTGCACACGTGGTTTACGATCCGAAAGTCAACTTGCTCGCAATATTTGAATTAGAAATGTTTCGTGATAATAAATTAGCGGATACATTTTATCAATTTTGTTACAAACAAATAGATAATGCTGCTCAAAATAAAACATCAATCAACATAAAATCTATCGTTAAACTTGAATTAAATGTTTCTTATAGTTTTAACTTGAAAAAAATAGATATCGATGATGGAATACCTCCGTTAAAAATATTGACTTTAAGTGATGGTAATTTTAATCTAGTTTCACTTTTTTAAAAATTTTATACAAGTTCGGTAATTTTAATCTAGTTTCACTTTTTTAAAAATTTTATTCAAGTTTTTTTTTTTCTGTCTCGTTTGTTTTTTTTTTTTTGTTTTTTCATGAAAAAAAAAGTATTGTATTTCATTTTATGGTTTTTTTGTCATTTCATTTCATTTTATTTCGTTTCGTTTCATTTCTTTTCATTTCATTTATGACGTTGACTCGAGTAATAAGAAGAAGAAAAAAAATTGCAGCTGTGTTTTATGTTGTGGCAACAAAAAAAATATCATAAAAAATGTAAAATCCTATCTTTGGATATAAAAAATACTTTCAAGAAAAATGTGTCTTTTTGTTTTAAAAAAAAAAAAAATATTTTTTTAACAATTTTCATATTTTAAAAAAATTCATATTTTATAAAACATTTCGTACTATTATTTTTTTTTCCCAATTTATATAAAAAAAAAAAAAATTAGTGTATTTTGCAATAGAAAAAAAAAATCTTTTTAGAGATATATAATCAAAAAAAAAAAAAAATACACTTTACATACACATACATACATCTCGCAGCTATAATAAAAATTTGCTATGAACTATATTTATGTTCTGTTAGTCGTTTTCTTTATCATAAATGCCGTTGCATTAAAAAGTTTAATTTTTGGTAGGGGTCAAATAACAAAGTCAATAATTCCTTCACCTAAAGCTGGAAATGTCGCTATATTTGATGTTGATGGAACGAATTTAATTTTTAATGATAGTTTAACGTGTTCGAAGGAAGGTGTATTAAGTTGCTACGGATTAACTGTAAATAAAGTGCAGTTTGAGATAAATCCAAGTTTAGAAAATAGTGCTTTGATTAGAACGACTAAAAATATGATAACAAATACGAACGGAATTAAATTTTTGCCGAGTGGAGAAATTGTTTGTGACAAGATCACTGTAGGCGATGTTTCGATAAACGGTTCAAAATTTAAATCTATCGATACTCCTTCCATTGTTATTGTTGATGAGTCAAAAGAAGTAACTAACTTACCGCTGAAAGATTTTGTATTATTTGCTGAAAACGAATCGTTACAAGAAAATTCTTTAGTTTTGCTGGATGAAAATAAACGAATCAAATCTTCCGGTTTGAGTTTAAATGTAAAAAACATTACGTCTACAAACGATCATCAGTCTTTGTTAATTTTAAATAATAGCGTAATAGAAAAAGGTCCATCCGTAGACAGCTGCGTGCTTTTGAACGGTAATAATGGATGGACTAATTTCAAACCAAATGTCATAGCTACTTTTACTAAACAAAACTCTATAAATACAGAACAACCAATAAGCTTTTCTGATTCGATATTTTCTCCGAATGCTAGTGGCAAACCATTGATCGTAGTAAATAACGAAATAATTCCTTATGAAGGTCGTGACGGACAACAAAATAGTTCGGGTAAATCAATTTTAGCCGTACCTAATGATTTTAATGTTTACAAAGATAATGCAATGATTCTGTTTAATGGCAACTCTTCTTCAGTTAAACAAGGACCAATATGTAATTTTTCAAAAGCTTCTACTAAGAGTGGTTTGGTTCAGTTTAATCACGCTACAAATACGCTAGATTTGATGTCGGATGATTTTTTTAGTGGTTCAGTAGGTAAAAAATTAATTTTAGGCAATCAGACTGGAGGTTTAAGTTTAAGCGAGTTCGAGTTTGATATAGATTTTAATGCTTTAAATGCTGGAACTAATGGAAATAAACAACATCTTTTAACAGTAAATCCTTCAACAAAGAAAATCGAAACTACTAGTAGTTCGAGTGCGACGACATCATCTTTGAAATGGGAAGATGAAAGTGGAGTCACGGGAGATACTTTTGTATTTTCTGGATCAGCTGCAAATACTTTAAAGACACTTCCAATATCGATAGCAAATTTAAATAAAGCTGCACAGAATCAAGTATTATCCTATTCAACTGAAAGTACACTCGAATTTATAGACTTACCAGATAAAATTTTATTGGATTCATCACTTCGTAGTACAGCCGATCAATTTAATGGATCTATTCCTTACTTAAAAGAAGTAAATGGTAATACAAATGAAAGTAGTGTGACTTTAGGTTTATCAAATCTGAAAATAGTAAATGGTGGTGATTTAGTAATTAAAAGCGGAAAATTGTCTATCGATGAGATTGTTATAGATGTTTCAAAAACAGCCGAATTGATCAAAAATAAAAAACCTAAAAATAATGATTTTTTGATATTCGATGGAACAGCATTTACATTTAAAAAATTATTACCTGACATTAGTGGACCAAATAAATTATTAGGTGTCGATGAAAGTAGAACTTTAAGTTTCTTGGATTACGATCAATTAGGATCAAAATTCATTGATGAAAAAGTGACACAACATATAGACATAAATGGTAATGCTTATACAAACGTTTGTTCCGTAAACGTTCCACCTAACGTAGCAAAATTTAATACTTTAAGTTGTAATTGTTCCACTGGTGGTTTGTGGAAGAAAGACGAAGACGAGCCTAACGTTATACTTTTTAGATTCGTTTACCGCTTCAAAAATCCTGATTCCGAGAAACATTCGATGGATTTTACTGCATATCCTTCGATAAAAGGGCCTTCATTTACTAAACACATAACACCGATAGTGTATTTATCAGACGTCTTAATCAACGATTCAACCCTACCTCTTGAAATATCGAGTGTGACATTAGAGTGTAAAAGCGGATTAAAAGATGCGAAAACTTCATTTCAAGTAAATTGTACTAGTAATGAATATGCAGGAAGTGACAAATATCCATCCATTACAACTAAACTTAGAATAGCTGTATCGTAAGAAAAAAAAAATTTTGATTTCTTCTTGAAAAAAAAAATTTTTGATTTCTTCTTGAAAAAAAAAAATTTTGATTTCTTCTTGAAAAAAAAAAATTTTGATTTCTTCTTGAAAAAAAAAATTGGTACATAGAGAAAGAGAGAGAGAGAGAAAGAAAGAGAGAGAAAGAGTAATTATGACATCATGCTAACAAGTCATATTTATTATTGTAAAATATACGGTACACCCATATACACCATACACGTACGAGTCTTGTATATATATATTTTTTTTTTTTTTTTACGTAATCAACATTATTACAATTTTATAAAATTTAAATTTACAGTCGTTTCCAAGTTGAGGTAAATATTCTTCGTAACAAGCGCATTGTTGGGACGTTTCATCTAGTACACACAGATGTATATATACTTTTAACTCAATGTCATTATTAAGTTTATCCGAATATTTTATCTTCAAATTTTCTACCATACGTTTAAATAGACATTCGTTTAAAAAGAAAGTGTCCAACGAAGTGAATGATTTTTTTTTCTTTACCTAATTTTAAGGATAAATGAAAATCAATTAATTATTCTAGTAAATTGATATTCTAGAGCTGATAGCTTTCTCATTTATGTCAAAATAAAATTTTAAAAATTTTTCCAGTATTCGAATAAACTCAAAATGTCTAGGACAATATGCAAAAAAAAAATGTAATGAATATATTCTTCAAATGACATCAGCTCTATACTCAATATCCCAAATTTACAATTCAAAATCAGCAGGTGTAATAAATTCGAATCTCTGCCTGATTTTAAATCGTTTAAAACATCAATATTGTATTTTACAAAGCTACTATAATTTATAATATATACAATCATCTTGCTTATATAAACATCCTGCTGAGGATTCGATCCTCATTCCCATTAACCTTTCTTTCTGGTCATCTGACATACCAGCATAGCATGAAATCTCTTCTATCAAAGAATGTATGAGATTTAAATTTTCAATATCTTGTTTTTTTATCTGATTTAGTAATTACATTAATAATACAAAGTGCTCGCAATTACATCGGATTAAAATTGCTGGTCATTGTGAAAAATTTCTGGCACGTGTGATGCCGGCAATTCAGCCTTCAGTCCAGAGAATGTGGTGTATGTGACGCGAGATACAATTCAAGGTGATGTAATTAAAAAGCGTGTATTTGGCTCGCTATGATGGGTAGTTTGATCCAATACCATTTTCAATTATAAAGACTGCTCGTTTCACTTATTTTCTTTTTTTTTTTCTTTCTTTCTGAAATAAAATTTAAAAAATTTACACACATAACCACATATAATTCATTAATGACATTGCATTAGTGATATAAAAATGTGTTGTAAAAGTGAATTGAACGGTGAATTGCACTACTAAAAAAAAGGGAGGCGAAAACTGCTTGTTGGTTGTGATGAGATTAAAGATAAGATTTAGGCTAAAGTAATTATAGATACTGTGTACACTTTCAATTTTTAAGATTATTTTCATGATATTAGTACGGTATTCTCTTGTCTGATAATAGTTTTTACAGCCAAATACAAAAAAAAAAATCTGTATTTCATAAGTAAATTTAGGTATTATTATATTTATAATATATTTTATTTCATATATATTATTATGAAAACCTCCACGTTACTTGATACGCATTGGATACTTAAAGAAACATACCCCTCCCCTCCTCAGTGTAAGCTACGTTCAAGGTACAACCAATACAAAAAAAAATTCTGTGATTCATAAGTAAATTTAGATATTATTATCTACATTTTATTTAATCTACACATTTCAAAAAAAAAAAGTAAAATGTAATATAATATAACCACAGATTTATTTATTCACACACTACAAATTTCGTTTTTTTTTTTTAATTTTTTTTCTTTCTTCAAAATCTCCTTTTCTTACTTTACACACACAGACATACACACACTGACACACACACATTTCTTTTACAAAAATTTTTCCTTTTTTCAAAAAGTTTTTTTTCTTTTTTACTCCACACACGTTTTGCTTTTCAAAATTTTTTTTTCTTAGTCCCACACACACACACCCACACATTTCATTTTCCAAATTTTTTTCTCTTTTTTTCAAAAAAAAAAAAAAAATTTTTTTTATTTTTTCCATATTTTTAAATTTCAAAACTCTTTTTTCACTAAAATTTTTTATATCAGTTCCTATTTTACTTTTTCTTGTTTTTTTTTTTCTTTCTTTTTACAAGGGAGAAGATTTGAGCTAAAAATTACAAGAGAGATATTTTGTTAGTAAAACAGCTCGAACACATTTTTTAAAGAATAGTATTAATAATGCTTCCGAGTGAATAAAGCAACTTTGAACTTGTGAATAAAAATTTTTTTTTTTTTCCACAAGGGGAGCAAAGTGTTATAATTTTAAAAAATATCAGCAATTCACACAAGTAAGATTACATTACAGTAAGGTTATCGAACTTGTTTCCATCTTGTGATTTTCTTTCCATCTCGTGACTTTCTTTCGTCCTACAAAGGAAAGGATGGAGGTTTTAAAATGTGGTAAGTGTGAATTTATACATTTTATCTCAACATACCAACCTCTGTGTCATTGATTTTTATTTACTAAAAATGGATTAATATTGCGTTTAAAACGTGACCCCGTAGTGCCATTAACACAAATCATTTGCTTAGTCTTTTTTTTTTTTTTTGCTTTAATTTCTAGAAGAAAAGGATTTTTATAACATCGTACTTATGGCAGTCGTCAAAAAAGACGCTGATATTTTGCCGGAATTTGAAGCTATTTTGAGGAAACACAAACTGGACTTTATCGCGTTATTAAAAAATCCAGTATAAAAGCTTAAAATTTAAAGTATGATTCTGTACTAATTACTCGTTTTGCAGGTGAAAAAGACAGAAAGCCGTGATGTGCTCATAAAAGGGACAACTAACGGAATCCCAATTATGGGTAGATCAGCACCTCAAATTGTGTCTCAAGGAACGATTGATCAAGCGCTCGTTATAAGCGATATGTTTAATTTAAATGAGAAATCAGCGTTAAATTTACTTTTAGCAGGTAAAAAAAAAAAAAAAAAGAGGGGGAAAAGGAAATACGTTTTTTATTTTTTGCTTTAATTTTCAGCTTTTTTTTATTTAATTTTTTTTTTCAAGGTGAAAATCAAAAAACCAACTTTGTTGACCTAAACGGTACCTTAGTTGCTGTTTTACTATACTACAAAAGTCGTCAATGTTTAGTTGCATCATTACGAGCCTTGATCCAAGCTCGCGAAGGCCGAACTTGGACTAATTTAGGTCTTGGAAATGAAATAGTCAAATTAGTAACTAAATTTACTAATCAATTGCAAGATGAAGGATTGTTTAGAAAAATTCTCGATTTAGTAAATGAAATAGATTTTGCGAGTGAAGTTGAGAAATTAGAGAAAAATTGCGTTTTGGGTAATCCCCGTCATCGGAAACAAGTACAAAATACTAATTAATCAATCAGTATATCTTTAGAAAATCTGGAGACAAAAGTTTTATATCATATTTTTCTTTTTTTTTTTTGTTAAAATAGGTTTTAGATTTGATTATCGAAACTAAACAAACTCTCGCTGATTGTATATATTGCTGGGCTTGTCAATCAGCATTAAGTCAAGAATATACATTAGAATTATTATCTTTTCTTATGAAATGTAATCCAATTTTTGCGGATGATGGTTCAATAGACAACGTCAGCTTAGCATTATTAATAGCTGTACTTTATTCTATCGACGTTAGTTTCTTGGAACAAGCGGAAGGTCTTGAAAGTATAACTTTTTTTTTTTTTTTAATATCTTCAAGTTATATAACGAGTGATTAGAATTAGATTTATTTAATTACAGTTTCGATGCAAAAATTTCCTATTTTCTCCGACGCTGATTTCATTCCTGCTATTCACAAAAAATTGACATCAACAAATCAATGGAAATGTCCGCAGCTGAAAGCTTTGATACAATTTTCATGGGCTGTAACTCTGAGACTATTATCCCGACAACCAAATATGCAAGCGTTCGAACAGTATTTTGAAGAGGATAAAATCGTGTTGGACCAAGCAGTGAATGGAGGAGTGTTTAATTTTTTGCATACTGCTCTTTTAACCAATGAAACGTTTCATCTAAAAGTAAAAAAAAAAAAAAAAAAATTTTTTTTTGAGATTAAAAATTAAACTAATAAAACTTTGATGAAATTTTACAGGAATTTTACGTTAAACGTTTGCACAATTTGATAACTGATTTTATAATTCATATGCCGCTAAAAGTGAAAGAGTTACGTACTCGCGAGGATAAAATGTCTAGAATAATTCAAGCGTATGAACAAAGTGGTCTCAATCCACCTCAAAATTTACAAAAATACTTTGAAGGACTAATACTAACGGTAATAATATAATTTTAAAAACAAAAAAAAATGTGTATTAGGTTGTAACGATACAATAATAATGATTTTTTTTTTTACTATTTAGATATCAGCATTGTACTGCAAAGATCCGCTGAATCTTGAATTAATTAACGAATATTGGTGCCCTATTGAAATGTCACCAGAGTTTTCCTATCAAATGTCACAAAAAAAACGAGTGAATTTATTTAAATTCGTTCGTTTGGCTGGTGAATCACTGTTACCATCCTTATACGTACCTTACATGCACATGCTAAGTGCATTGTCCAAATCTCAGATGTGTGCCCATCATTGCTTTAAACTATTGAACTTAAATGGAATAAGTGGTTATTGCAGCAATGTGGGATGGGATCATTTTTTTATGACATTTTGGGGGAGGGGAAGTATCGCTCCTTTAGAGCTTGAAAAATTGTCTTCAGTCTTGCATTTAATTCGAACAGTAGCTTACGAGGTTTGTTTATGGTTTATATTATAGATTGTGTTGTAAAATTTTTAATGAAATTTAATTTTTTTTTTTTTTTTAATATATAGGATGAATTTTCTCGTATTGCAATGTATGAAAAACAACAGTGGGTTTCACCTGTAGTCTTATTAAGATTGGTCAACTGCAGTGTTCCAACTTCATTAAAAGCAGAACTTTTATTAACTTTATCAGCATTTGCTAAAACTCCATCCATTGCTAAAAATTTGTGGCACTCGATCGAGACTGAACAAATTTTGCAAACGGTGAAAACAGCATCAGTTTATCAGTTTGCAGGAATTCCAATAGAATTAGATGAAATCGAATCACGAGATAAGGAATATCACATGACGAGAGCATTCTTGCATCTATTAAGAGTTTTGATAAATTCTTCAATCCCTCCTCCAACTTTAGGTGTTAGTTTAAGGTTGCCAGGGTTTGATCCCTACTTGCAGTTTATTATGGATTCCATGTTTTTAAAATTTTATAATAGAGAATATAAAAATTCAGAAAAAAAGGTTATATATTAATTACAATTTCACATACTCTTTAAAAAAAAAAATATTTGTACTACTATTCTATATTTTTTTTTTTTTAAAGTGGGCTGTTGAAGCTGGGTGTTTAACGATACTTTACAAGCTGTTGAGAAATTATCAAGTATTACCGGAAAAATTTGTTAACCGAATAGGCAAAGGAGTAGAACCGGGTCACAAAGTACTTGTTTACATGTTACACGACAACAAAATGCTTAAAATGGTATATATATACTAGTTTCTTTTGTCTACTTTGGTTTTTAGCTTCCTGCGTTAATTCGTTTTGTTGTTAAGGTTTTGTATGTCATAACCAAAGCGGCTCAATTGTTCTCAACATACACAACAAACATTGCCGCAGGAAAAGATAATGATTTACGGGAAAGCAGTTTTCTAGCATTGAAATTGATAAGTTGCGTACTGGTTAAACAGACCAAATTTTTTGATATTTTACGAGAATTTGGAACATCATCTCTCTTATCGAGTTTAGATAAATTGTTGTTGACGATGATTAATCCTCAAAGTAGACGAGCTGATTACCTCGTTTGCATCGCTAAGTAAAATCAATACACTTTTTTTTTTTTCGTAAAAATTAAACAACAAAAAAAAATAAAATCTTTTTTATTCTTTTGCTCTCTTAGATTTATGTTTCAGCAGTTTTCTACCTGAGCATGCCCTGTACGCTGTGAAAATCTTTCAATTTCTAAGCCAATCTGTAGCATGTGTCGACGTCATTATGTCAACAGATCACAATGAACGCTATTTGAACTACTTGGTTTCCAAAGGTTACCTTAGATATTTGATTGATAGTCTGTTAGAAGATAACGACGAACTTCAAAAATTAATTTTTTCTACGTCCTCCGAACCATTAAGAGTTTTATATATTTACAAATCAAAAATGACACTATTTAACCAAATTGCCTTGTCAGAAGCTGGTGCGAATGCCTTACTAGATAATGGAATTATTAATGCATTAGTTGAATGTAGAATGTTTGATCTTCGACCTGAACAAGAATCGATGTTAGAATTAAATTTTTATTTTATACAAAAAAAAAAAAAAATAACTACTAATATATACATTTTTTTTTTCTCTTTATATATATAGTAATAAAGTGATTCCACTTATGCTCAACCGAAATACGAGTATTGAAGATGAAAGATTTCAGATGGTATCAACTAGCCGATACAGGCAAATTCTTTTTCCAACGTTACGCTTATTGACGACCATAACTAAATCATTGGGCATCAATAACGTTAATGTATCTGCTCAACTACTGCGATTTGTTATTGCGCATGTTGAAGTTTTTATTACGATTATACGTGAACGACATGTTACATTAACGTTACCTGTACTGGAAGAATTGTCACTTGTTTCCACAGTTGTAGCACGAGCTATTGTCCATTATCGTATGATAATATATTTTTTTTTTTTAAATTAAGTCTATAATGTCTTTTATACTAAAAATATATATTTTTTTTTTTTTTAAAGCAGGGATTACGGGAAACGTCGACTCCAAAGTCACATTAGATATTCAAGCTCATGTTAAACGAGGATTTAAGTCGTATGAAAGCTGAAGTACTTTGCTGCATAAATGATGTTATGTTTAGAAAATTGCAGGAAATCGTACAGGTAAAAAAAAAAAAAAAAAGAAATTACAATTGAAAATTTCAAATATTTAAATATAACGCGCGAATTGATGTTTATAGAAAAAAGTTTTAATTTATGAATTTTTACTTGGGGGCATTGCATAAAATGATTTTTTTTTTTTTCGAGTCACTTTATTACAAGACACATTTTTTATAAACAATTTTTAAAATAGTTTTAAGCAAGTGGACTAATTTAAGCTTACTACTTTTTTTTTATTACAGATTTATTCTCGCCATGGAACCAGTTGTATAATTGTATTGAAGTTTTCGTGCGACGATTGAAGCGTGTACTACGTTTAAATTCAAAATAATAAATGTTTCACTCTCTGTTTCACTCTCAAAATGATTCACTCTCTGAATGTCCTTGTTAAATAGGTCATTGTAATTTATATCACATTACAACATATCATGTGCGAGACAAATGAAAAAGGAAATAACAAAAAAAATATTCGCAAAAAATAAAATAAATTGGATTAAATGTAGCAGATGTGTAAATTTCACTCTATATCCAACAATATACCATACCATCTACCCTTAAAAGGAATCTCAAAGGTAATTTCGCATTATTTTATTTATTTGACTAAAAAAAAAAAAAAAAAACAAGAAACAAAAAAAAAGAAGAGAAAATTAAATTCTGATAAAACAATTATTGCCATTTTCCTCCTCTACATTCGAGACAGTCGCAGCAACGCCCGGCGCCGTAATTCCCGCTTAAAGCACAAATTCACTAAATTAAATCACTCATATATTTTTAGTTCACTTTTATAAAGTCTACTCTCACGAAATGCACTTGTTGTACAAATTTGCATTCTATTCAGTCAAAACAATACAAAAAAAGTAAAAAAAAAAAAAAAAAAATGCACTTTGAACATTTTGTAATACGGGGAATAAAAAAAAAAAAGGCTCGTATACTTTGATTGGAGCACAACCTATATACGTTTTTTTTTTACATGTGATAGACAAAATTATGTTGTTATGAGATTTTAATTTGTACTCAAAGTTAGGTCCTATTATAAGTTCATATATATAAAGCTATATTTTAACTCTGTCAGTAATCATCAGTAAAAACTCTATATAATATTTTTTTTTTTCCTTCTCAAATTTCAGTTTTTTTCCCCTCTGTGTTTCCACTCACGCAACTCGACAAAATAGTAATGGATGAAAAAAAAAAATCGAATGAAGAATCAGTTTCATTTTTTTCGAATGTAGCAAGTGTGAATTCACTATAGTGCATCTCGACGTAACCTTAATCAGCATGAAATGGATCACAAACCTTTTAAATGTCATCTTTGTAAATACTCCACTGTTTTAAAAAAATATCTGAACCGACATCTAATCAGAATCCACACTCAAAAAAAAGTTTACTTCGAGTGTAACATCTGCAATGGGAAATATTCTAGTGCGGATAGCTTAAAAAAACATAATATGATCCACACGGGATATAAACCTTATGCGTGTCATTTGTGTAATTATTCTTCCGCTCATAAACAAAATCTTAACAGACATCTAAGTACGCATACCCAAGACAAAACATTCGAGTGTAATATTTGTGATCGAGCATTTACCGATTGTAGTGCTGTAAGTCATCACATAAAAACTCACACCACAAACGATAAACCGTTTAATTGTCCTTACTGTAATTTCAAAAGTGCTTATAAAAGTTGCGTAAAAAGACATATTACGACACACACGGGTGAAAAATTGTTAAAATGTGACAATTGCAGTTTCAAATGTAATAACAGAGGTCATTTAAATGTTCATCTGAAACGCCATAGAAATGAAAAACCTTTTAATTGCTCATTTTGCACTTACAAATCAGTCACAAGGGGTGAACTTGTACGACATTTGTTAAAACATACGAAAGAGAAGCCAGAAAAGTGTCATTTGTGTACTCATGCATGTAAGTCTAAATCTGATTTAAAAATTCATCTAAGGACTCATTCGAACGAAAAATTGTTCGAGTGCGCAATTTGTTCGAGACGTTTTTCTCACAAAGGGAATGTAAGACGGCACATGACAAATCATACTATGGAGAAAAACGATACGAGTGATGTCTCTGCTACCGTAACATCATTAAATGTAGAACAAAATATAAATCTAAACTTTACTACTGGAGTTTAAAAACTACATGACCAAAAAAAAAAAAAAAAAAATATGTGTAACAACGGGTTTGTTGTTTTGTTTTTTTTTTTTCATTTTTAATTTAGATTTTATTTTGGAAAAAAAAAATTAAACTGTATTACTGTATTTTAGCCATGTAATGTCATGTAGTGAGTGTGACTATACAAATGCCTACTGTGAAAGCAGTTATGTGTGTATTAGATATGTGTATTAGATATGTGTAAAAGATCCAAAATGAATGTCTTTAAAATATAATTCATCATATTATATAGTTTTTTTTTATTGCAGTTTGTACAGTGTGTGTACACAATGTTTTTGAATACCTGTTTAAAAATTTTTGTTAATCTTTTCATTATATTTTATTAATTGTAATAACACTTTGAATAAAAGTACTTCAAACTTTGCAAAAAAAAAAAAAAAATGCTTTAGTACATACATAGCTTTGGAGATTACTTAAATGATTGTCTGATCATCATTATTTGGTTTATCAAATATAGTTTTAATCATTCTTAATCAATATTTTTTTTTTTTTAATGTAGCGAAATGTGGGAGAGGTATAAATGAGACGCGACGCAATAACTGTCTATAGATACTACTGTAATTCTTCAATGTCATCATTCTGTATTGATCATCACTTTGATTATTGTATATATCCTCAAAATGATTCACTTTTTTGTGAGTAATATATCTTTGTCGAATAGGTAATATCTCATTCTAATCACTTTACGACATGTGCGAAACAATAATGAAGGAAAAAATATTATAACAAAAAAAAAATATTTTCAAAAGAAAAAAAAATAAATTGGATTAATGTGTGCAGATGTATAATTCGACTCGATATCCCAACAATATCACACACACTTGTGAATCTCAAAGGTATTTTCATGTTTTATATTATCTTTATTTGACAAAACAAAAAAAAATGTTAAACTTTACTTAAAAAAAAATTGCCACTCACACTTGCGTAAATCACTTTTTTTAAATCACTTACTTAAATCACTCACATAAATCACTCACATATTTATTAGTTCACTCTCTATTATTGAGAACTTTTAAATTTAAAAATTTGCACAAGTTAGATCCCAAGTTCGTTCAAAGCTACCTTTATTCTGATCAGTATAAATCAGTAATTTGAGTAAAGCTGATAGACAAGACTAAATTTTAAACATTGTTTTCAAGTTTAAATATTTTTTTTTTCTGTGATTTCCACACATAAACTATACAGGGTGTTTACTTTAAAGTGACCACTTTATATAACTTCAAAACTATAGACATGAGGATAATTCTGTTCACATATGTCTATAGGAATGCTTATGGAGGCAATACAAAAAGTGAATCAAACTTGACCCTTGACCTGTTTTTTTGGGTCAATGTGAAAACTAACCTGTAAACCGTGATAGCTAGAGAAAAATTTCCAATTACAAAGTTGTAGAGAAGGTTAAGTTTACCTAAGATATCCGTTATCAGTTACTTTCTACGTGGGCTCAGGTAATACAAAAATGTAAATGTTTGTTTGTGGAATCAATTCAATGTACAGTAGCTTTATTGGTTCTTTGCCATGGAGCTATTGATGTTTAAATTATACAAAACGAAAAGATAAATCATACTTTAATTACAATAAATGCTCAAATTGTTCTCCATTAACAACAACGCATATTGCTCAAACCGCATGGTTTGATTTGCGTATATACATGTTGTCAAACATTCTCTCTGTAATTGTGGTGCATGCTTGATGGATCCGGTGTTTTTAGGTCCTCAATATCATTTGGTGGTGTTGCATACACAAGATTTTTCAAATGTCTCCAAAAGAAAAAGTCCAATGGTGTCAAATCAGGAGACCGAGGTGGCCATCGAATTGGGCCATACTGACCAATCCAGTTATGTCCAAAGGTATTGTTTAATAGTTGAGTAACATTTCTAGTTTTGTGAGGAGGCGCGCCATCGTGTTGAAACCAAACAGTTTGAAGAGTAGCGAATGGAAGGTTCTCAGTCCAGGTAACAACTGTGTTCCGAATTAGATCAGCATATCGGTCACCATTTAAGGTTTCACAATAAAATACTGGACCAATAATAGTTGAGTTGAAAAGTGCACACCACACATTCACGGACTATTGATATTGGTGATGACCTTCTCTGAAAATATGAGGGTTACATTGGAACCAGAAGTGTAGATTATGTCTGTTGAAAAATCCCATCTCTTGTGAATTTGGCCTCATCACTCCACATAACCAACCTGTTAAACTGATTGTTTTCATCCAGTTTTTCTAACATAAACTGGCAGAAACGTACCCTCATTTCTTTATCATTGTCACGTTCAAGGTAGTGAACAGGTACAAAATGATATGGATGATATTTGTGTTTGTGCAAAATCTTCCATACAGTTCTAACAGATAGACCACATTGGGATGCCACATGTCTAATACTTGTGTTGGGATTAAGTCCAAAATAGGCAAGAATATCCGCATCATCAATATGCCGACTTGGTGTTCTGTCATGAGGTCGTTGAAATTTTCCTGTCTCCTGTAAGTTATTGATAAGTCTAATAATCTTGCGACGATTTACATGTGGAGCATTTGGAAAACGACGACGAAATTCTCTAGCTGCAGCACTAGCATTTCTAGCACACTCTCCATAAATAATAACTATTTCTGCCATCTCTTGATTTGTAAGAGCAGCCATGTTGCAAAAACACAAATATATTACAACACTACTAAATGCTATACTGTGCGCGTACCAAATATCATATTACTTTACCTATACACACTCAACTTTGTTCGCTCGGGTAATTTTTTTAATTCGAAAACATAGAAAGCTTTAGAAAGTTTTTTTTTTTTATAAAATATCATCATCGTATATCTTATTTTAATAAATCAAACTTATAGTTACACTCTTTAAAAACATAAGGCAATGCGCATTTAATTTACCATAATAACTATTATTAAATTTATAAAAATGTGATTTTTTACATTTTTTTTTTTTTTTTTACAGCAAGGCTAGCAAACTAAAAACACTCCGCCTCTAAAAAAAAAAAAAAAATGAATGAAAAAAATTCACAAGATGGAAACGAGAAATTGTTAAGAAAAGAATCGGTTTCATCGCATGAAAGAAGTCACAAGCCTTTCAAATGCCATCTCTGTAAATATTCTGCTTTTTTTAGAAAACATCTGTACCGACATCTAAGAATCCACATTCAAGAAAAAGATTTCGAATGTAGTAACATTTGTGATGGGAAATATGTTACAGCAAATAGTTTAAAAATACACACGAGGATCCACACGGGAGATAAACCTTATGCTTGTCATTTGTGTAATTACTCTTCTGCTCAAAATTCGCATCTCAACCGACATCTATTAACTGTCCATAAGCAAGAAAAAAAATTCAAGTGTAATATTTGTGATCGCGCATTTCGTGACAGTAGTGCTGTAAATGATCACATGAAGAGGCATACGGGAGAGAAACCTTTTCATTGTCCTTACTGTAGTTACGAGAGTGCTTATAAATGTAGCATAAAGAGACACGTTACGACACACACGGGCGAAAAATTGTTAAAATGTGACACATGCAGTTACAAGTGTAATAACAGTGGTCATTTAAACGTTCATCTGAAACGCCATAGAAATGAAAAACCATTTAATTGCTCATTTTGCACTTACAAATCAGTCACAAGGGGTGAACTTAGACGACATTTGTTAAAACATGTGGAAGAGAAGCCAGAAAAGTGTCATTTGTGTACTCATACATGTAGGTCTAAAACTGATTTAAAAATTCATCTAGGGACTCATTCGAACGAAAAGTTGTTCGAGTGTGCAATTTGTTCGAAACGTTTTTCCCACAAAGGGAGTGTAAGACGACACATGACAATTCATACTAGAAAAAAATGATTCAAAAAAAAAAAATACAATCTCTGTCATTATGTTAGAATGCAGAACAAATTGTGCATTAAACCTTCACTACTGTAAGTTCAAAACATAGTGACCCAGAAAATTGTAAAACAGATTTTCTTTTTCTTTTTTTTTTTCAAAAGTTTTTGTTTTGTTTTGCTTTTTTTTTCAAGTTTTGTTTTTTCTTTTAGGATTTAAATTTTATTTTGAATTTAGTTTTTTTTTTTTTTTTTTTTAGAAATCTCATTGCATTACTTTATTTTTGCCATGTATAAATAAAATCTGTTCTAATGTAACATTTTAATATCTTCTATTAGTGAGAGACCCGATTTCTGGGACGAAAACACCACCACCATACGTATATACAAAATAGCTATTTTAGTTTAGAACGGGATTTACCACTTATGACGTCATAATTTATCCTATTTAATACTACTTTGTGACATTTCATTGATGAATTTAGAAATAATATCTTAGCAATTAACTTTTATTTTATTTTTACAATTTTTTTTAAAAATCGAAATGACCTGATAATAAAATGATCCAAGGTGTTTTTTTTGTGTATATCAGAAAAAGAATGGATTATACTTCCCTCTTTTAATACTACATGTTTATCTTGGCTAATAAAATATCTTATCCTTTTTAATGTATAAGATTTTCTTTTTTAATCTATAAGATTTTTTATTCTATAAGATTTTAGTTTTTTAAGCAATTTCGTTAAACTTCTAGAAAAAGTCAGAAATTTTTTTTTTTTTTTTTAAATCCTCTAGATAGATAAAAAAAAAAAATTACTTCCTTCACCCGCACAAATTCACCCACACAAAAATAATATTATTCCATCATTATGGTGTAGCAGCAAAAAAAAAATCCAATTTCTAAAAATTTTCACAAATTTCAAAATTTTTTTCTTTTTCTTTTTCCAATTTCCAAAATTTTCACAAATTTCAAAATTTTTTTTTCTTTTTCTTTTTCCAATTTCTAAAAATTTTCACAAATTTCAAAATTTTTTTCTTTTTCTTTTTCCAATTTCTAAAAATTTTCACAAATTTCAAAATTTTTTTCTTTTTCTTTTTCCAATTTCTAAAAATTTTCACAAATTTCAAAATTTTTTTTTCTTTTTCTTTTTCCAATTTCTAAAAATTTTCACAAATTTCAAATTTTTTTTTTCTTTTTTCCATTTTTTTCAATTTTTTTTTGTCACTTATCACCACTCGCACAAAAACTTGAATCTACTCATTATTATTTGAATTGCATTTCTTTATTTCTAGTCATGTATAGGTATAATATATATCTAATTACCACAATTTAATGTAACCGATCTAATGTAACCAACTTGTAGAATTGTATATATATACTGTAAAAAAAAAAAAAATATCTATTAACAACAAGATTTCTTTCTTGTTCTTCTTTCTCAACTAACAACAAGATTTCAAGATTTTTTTTTTCTAATTTTTTTTTCAATTTCTAAATTCAAATTTCACAAATTTCAAAATTTTTTTTTTCAATTTTTTTTCAATTTTTTTGTAAGTTATCACCACTCACACAAAAACTTAAAAATCTACTCATTAATATCTGAATCATTATTTGAATTGCATTTTTTTATTTCTAGTCATGTATCTTATATCTAATTACCAATTTAATGTAATAAGTTTAATGTAACCGATCTAACGTAACCAACTTGTAGAATTGTACTGTATATATCTACTAAACCTAGAGCAATCACTAAAGTCGAATATCTCACTCAGCATTTGACATTTTATTTTATTTTTACAATTTTTTAATTGACAATAAAAGTCACATTTTGCACGCTGCCATATATCAAATTAATGACGATTCCCAACCTGTAGTTTTATGTACAATAGCACAATAATGAAATAGATGGTGAGACAATGGGACGACGACACAAAAAGCATCATGTGACCGTAATGTCCACATCGTGTATAGTACTTCACTGTCATCACTCAGTCTCGCTCACCTAATTCGTTATCCTAAATATGATTAATCAGTTATGAGTGTGTCCTTGTCAAAAATCTAATTGAAATTTACATTGCCAGGATAATGAATGAGCAAAAAAAAAGTATACCATAAATCTAAATTGGATTAATGTGTATATGGATGTAATTCGACTTGAATATCCAACAATATCATACTAACTAACTTGAGAGCAAAATACAAATTCACTCGTGAATCACTAGGTAATCTTTGCTTAATTTATATACTTCTCTTAATCCACCTACACTGAAAAAAAAAGGAAAGAAAAAGTATTATACCTTTTCCATTATAATTAACAGAACCTGCTTTAATTAGAACATGTGTAAATTACACCCTCAAGTGCCTCAAATGATTTAATCCAACCATAACTTGGGCAGTTTTCTTTAATCAGTAGTATATTTATTTCGTGTTCATCGAGGTAATTTTTATCAATTCATTTTGTATCCAAATGTGAAATGTGGGAACCATGTTGTGCTACAATAAGATCCACAATATCATTTTCTTCTGATTGATTTAGAGTAATTTGGCCAACAAATTTTTTTTATTATGAATTCCTTTGATGACACGAAATATTTTCATTTTATCTACAGAGTATTTTTTTTTTTTTTTGCTAACTTCCTGAATGATGTCTTTTTTTTATTATCATAATATTCAGCTACAGCAGCATCAAGATTTTCACTTGAACAATTACCATGCTTTTTTTTTAAGTTAAAATAAGACTTTTATAATCCTTTTTAATAATACAAAATATAAAATACAAAATATAAAATAAAGTTGTTATGTGATTTCAAACACTCTTTTAAACTCAAAACATTATCAGTCTGACTAAAAATATATTTTTTTTTTATTTTATTTGTTACAGACACAATATTAATGAGAATAACGTTTTGAAATAGATTATAGATTTATTATAGACTACAGCAAAATTTTTTTCTTTTCTTATTTTTGATTTCAATTTTTTTTGAACTCTTTTGCAAGTTTGATCTTAAGACATTAAAAATATTAATGAGAATAAATTTTGAAAAAGATTATAGATTTAGTTTGATTACAATTTTCTGAAATATATACGTGGTGTATAAAACATTTTTTTTTTTAAATATCATTTCTCAACCTATATGTAACGCACATTATTCCACCCACACTTAAACATTTTTTTTGAAATATCATTTCTCAACCTACACATTATTCCACCCACACTTAAACAATTTTATTTCCACGTCGTGTGTGTAAAACATTTTTTTTTTTTGAAATATCATTTCTCAACCTACACATTATTCAACCCACAATTTAAAAAAAAAAAAAAAAACTTATCGCTATGGTTGGTTGTACTTTGATTCTAGCAGCGCGACCTACATGTGGTATACACTTTTTTTTTTGTTTTTCATTTGACAGAAATTTTTTCAAATTTCAGTTTTTACCCGTGTTTTCACTCGACTCGACAAAATGGATACTGGAAGAAAATCGAATGAAGGATCAGCAGTTTCATCTTTCAAATGCAGTACATCTAGACGTGGCCTGAATAGGCACAAAACAGACCACAAACCTTTCAAATGTCATCTGTGTAAATACTCCACTGTTTGTGAAAAATATCTGTACCGACATCTCAGAGTCCACATTCAAGAAAAAGCTTTCGAATGTGACATTTGCAATGGAAAGTATGCTTCAACATATGGTTTAAAAATACACAAGAGAATCCACACGGGGGATAAACCTTATGCGTGTCATTTGTGTAATTACTCTTCTGTTCTTAAACAATATCTTGACAGACATTTAACCGTTCATACGCAAGAAAAAAAGTACAAGTGTAATATCTGTGATCGGACATTTCGCAACAGTAGTGCTGTAAATCATCACATGAAATTGCACACAGGAGATAAACCCTTTAAATGTCATTACTGTAGTTACAAGAGTGTTTATAAAGGTAGTGTAAAGAGACATATTACGATACACACGGGTGAGAAATTGTTTAAATGTGACATATGCAGATACAAATGCAATGACAGTGGTAATTTAAAAGTTCATCTGAAACGACATAAGAACGAAAAACGTTTTACTTGTCCACTTTGTACTTTCAAATCAATTACAAAAGAACAACTAAAACAACATTTGTTAGTCCATACGAAGGAGAAACAAGAAAAGTGTCATTTGTGTACCTATAGATGTAATTCGAAAACTTATTTAAAAGTTCACTACTCGAGGACTCATTCGAAAGAAAAATAACATGTAAAAAAAAAAATCATTCGAAGTTGAACGTTTTTATGTTATGCTCTCTATATTTTTAAAAAAAAAAAATAACGCATGGTCAAAAATCACCCTGTGTATGGGATTCTTACTACTTTTATAATAATTGTAACCAATTTATTCTCATACTAATTTTCAGTACTATCACTCGTAAGGTTTGTCTAAAATTATTATTGAACTGTGACTCTTTATTTTTTAGTCATGTAGTGCATATATATCTAACCAATTTAATGTTATCGACTTAATGTAGTCGAACTAATGTAACCAACTTGTAGAATTATTTTTTTATCTCTTGCTATGTATGTATTCTTGCTATATATGTACGTACAACACCCCGAAACACCCTGAAACACCCTGAAACACCCTGAAACACCCTGTATATGCATTTAATAAATCTGGACTTATGAAATTTTCAAGCGTGTAAAATAAGGGACTTTTAAAAAAAAATTTTTATTTTATTTTTTTTTTTAAATTTGTTACAGGATTAGAGACAATGTTAAAGAGGTTAATGATCATTCAAGTGTCCAAAAGAGGATCATTGTTATAGTTAGATAATTAAAGTTCATATGGGAGAAAAAAAAGGAGGGTTGAAAAGAAATAGTAACATGGGAATATGCGAGTATTTTTTTTTTTTTTTTTTTTAGTTGAAATAATAAGTCACATTCTTTGCATGGCAGTATATATATCTGAAAGAAACCTTGAACTTTAGGTATAAAAAAAAAATGTTTTTCACAAGAGAGCAAAGTACTAATTTTTTTTTTTTTTTTCAATGGGCTCACCAGTAAGATTAAATTACAGCATTAAGGGTTATCAAACTAAAGTCCAGTATTTGATCAGACAAAATGGCCAGCATAAGACCTTTCAAGTGTCATCTGTGTAAATATGCTACCATCTTTAAATCAACTTTATATAGACATCTTATAATCCATACTGGGGAAAAGTCTTTCGAGTGCAACATTTGTGATCGGAAATATACTACAGCAAGCGGTTTAAACGTTCACACGAGGACACACACGGGGGATAAACTGTATGCGTGTCATTTGTGTAATTACTCTTCTGTTCTTAAACAATATCTTAACAGACATTTAACCGTTCATACGCAAGAAAAAAAGTACAAGTGTAATATTTGTGATCGGATATTTCGCAACAGTAGTGCTGTAAATCATCACATGAAGATACACACTGGAGATAAACCCTATGAATGCCTTTACTGTGGGTATAAAAGTGCTTATAAACAAAACGTAAAGAAACATATTACAATTCATACAGGTGAAAAGCTGTTTAAGTGTGACAAATGTAGTTACAAATGTAATGTCAATAGTAATTTGAAAGTCCACCGGAAGCGTCACAACAATGAAAAACATTACAAGTGCACATTTTGCACATACAAATCAGTTACAAAAAAAGACTTAATACGACATTTATTACGACATACAGGTGAAAAACTAGAAAAGTGTAATTTGTGTACTTATGCTTGTACTACTAAAGATAGTTTAAAAGTTCACTTGAGGACTCATACAAAAGAAAAACCATATGAGTGTGCAATTTGTTCGAAAAATTTTTCTCAGAAGTCTAACTTAACACGTCACATGACAATACATAAAGGAGAAAAACGGTGATTATTGTAACTGTATATATATGTGAAGGCAATATTATACGAAATTTAATTTAAAAAAGTGGTAAAATGACCAAAACTAAATGAAAAAATTGTCACATCAAATAAAAAAAAAAAATAAATCGAAAATTTTTTATTACTGCATTTGCTATTATATTTGTTGTATTTTTAATTCATTCAAAACAGATATGGAGTTACAATCAGGTATGAAGTAAAATAAAAATCATTCTAATGTAACCAAACTGTTAAAGGTATTGTATATATAACTGAAATATTTTTATATTATTGATGAAAATGTTATTACTTTATCTTAAGTCATGCGATATCTAAAAAAAAAAACAATCTAATGTAACAAACCTGACAAAAAAAAGATTAAAATCTCTTTTTATTTAACATACCTCTATAGAGTTTATAAAAAGTTTATGAAGCTTATGTTAAACTGGTAGATTAAATTGTAAGCTATTAAAGAAAATATATACAGTTTAGAATCAATACATAATTGCCACTTTAAGTGTTCATCTCAATATGTTATTTTTTTTTTTCAAGTGGGTTGGTTAATTGATATGACGCGTTTGTCGGATATCAGATGTATCTATTTTCTTTTTTTTTTCAGTGGTTGGTCACTTGATATGAATTTTTTTGGATTTTTATGGATTAACATACTTTTCATAGATAAACAAAGAAATTCTAAAATTTTTTTTTTTTTTTCCAATTTCACAAAATTTCACAAAATACAAATTTTTTTCTTTTTTTTTTTCCAATTTCACAAAATTTCACGAAATACAAAATTTTTTCTTTTTTTCCAATTTTTAAAAAATTTCACAAAATTCAAAAAAATTTTTTTTTTCCAACTTTCCCAATTTTTTTTGTCAGTTATCACCACTCGCACAAAACTTAAATCTACTCATTATTATTTGAAGTATTATTTGAATTGCATTTTTTTTTATTTCTAGTCGTGTATAGGTATCTTGTAGTATCTAGTTACCAATTTAATGTAATCAATTTAATGTATAACCGATCTAATGTAACCAGCTTGTACAATTGTATACATCTACTAAATCTAGAGTACTCACTAAAGTCGAATATCTCAGCATTTGACATTTTATTTTATTTTTACAATTTTTTAATTGACAATAAAAGTCACATTTTGTACGCTGCCATGTACCAAATTAATGGCTGTCATATACCAAATTAATGACGATTCCCAACCTGTAATTTTATGTATATAGTACAATAATGAAATGCTGGTGAGGTAATGGAGTCAACACAAAAAAAGAATCATGTGGCATTAATGTCCCACATCGTGTAATCCTTCACTGTCATCACTCAGTCTCGCTCACCTAACTCGTCACTGAGTGTGTCCTTGTCAAACATCTCGTTGAAATTTACATTACGAGGTAATGAAGGAACAAAAAAAAAGTATAGCAAAAAAAAAACTAATCGGATTAATGTGCAGATGTAATTCAATTTGGACGTCCAACAATACCGTATTAACTAGCTTGAGAGTATTAACAAACTCACTCGTGAATCACTAGGTAATTTTTTTGTTTAATTTAATTCTCTTAATCCGTGTTTTCACTAGACTCGACACGACAAAATGGATGGAAAAAAATCGAATGAAGGATCAGCAGTTTCATTTTTCAAATGCAGTACATCTAGACGTGGCCTGAATAGGCACAAACTAGACCACAAACCTTTCAAATGTCATCTGTGTAAATACTCCGCTGTTTGTGAAAAATATCTGTACCGACATCTCAGAGTCCACATTCAAGAAAAAGCTTTCAAATGTGACATTTGCAATGGGAAGTATGCTTCATCATATGGTTTAAAAATACACAAGAGAATCCACACGGGGATAAACATTATGCTTGTCATTTGTGTAATTACTCTTCTGTTCAAAAACAACATATTAACAGACATCTAACCGTCCATACGCAAG
>JAQGAS010000827.1:0-32796 GCA_034686365.1 Pachymerium ferrugineum | reverse complement strand
ATAAACAATCTTTGAACATTATCTGAAAAAAGTAAAATATTTATGTTGATGTTGGTACTGCTGTTTTTTAAATTTTGTTTTTAAGGAATTGAGGTTACTTTAAATCCCAATTCCATTTGATTTTGTTAAACTTTAATACCTTGGTTATATCAAGAAGTCGTGCATGAACATCTCAAGAGACCTTGTTGCGTAAAGTATTTTAAAGACGGTTATTTCTCAACTGAAATCCCGCCGCCTAAACACACATTTGAGTCACGTAATGCAAGACGATTTTTGTGTATTGTAGTGATTTATTTGTCAAACGTGTCATAATTGTATATCTAAGACTGTTGAATAAAAAAATTTTTTTATATACATATGTATCTACGTCAATGTCTGTAAGAAACTTTTTTATCCTGTAAATAATAAACATCATGCCTGACAAGAAGTCAATATCGAAGACAATGTTTCAGTCGATAGGTTGCCTGGATTAAAAATTTACTGAAAATATTTAAATTTAGCATCTACAGCCCAAATAGAAAAGAAATTTTATAACTATGCAATAAAAATTGTAAAATTTGCATTAGGATCCTCTATCGGCAACGAGTGGCAATACAATCAAAATGGCTGCTCGCATTTCGCGTTCACGCATTACGAGGTTTTTAAGTTTTAACACGACCTTTACCGCTGCAATATTTATACTAGCGTATAGCTTTAACTTCATTTTTATCTAAAATTAAATACTCATAAAACTATTTAATTTATTACTCACACATGTGTAAAATTTTATCCACTATTCGCAGCATTTCAGTTTGTTATTTATCTAAGCAAATTTACAACCCATTTTATAACCTTAAAGTACCACCCAATTCCTAATAATTTTACAAATTAAACTACGGCTGGTAGAATGTTGACTGTTCCGTCTGCAACTGTAAATGTCCCTTTCTTTTATTAACGACTGTCATTCCTGTAGAAAATTTTCCAGACCTGGTTTTAAATTTCGTAAAAAAAAAAAATCTCAAACCCACAACATCAACCAAAAATTCCTCCCTCCCTAACATTACAAAACAGTTTTTTAATAGTTTTATTTTCCCAGAGCTAAACAGTTTTCTTTATTTTTTAGTTCAAAAATCATAAAACCAAAATGAAAATGTATTTAAAGAAGAGATGGTAATGAAAACAGATCTCCTAATTAGATTGCAACATGCGAACAAATTACAAAGCGACAAATGCAAAATGAATTCCGAAATTAGAAGAAGAAAAATCCTATAATGAAGTGTGTTTTCAAAATTAGAATTGCGCTGTGATTAATATTTACAACACAGAGTAATTGATGTGGGCAGGCTTTTCGTGGCTAATCGCTATGTTGCATGTTGGGAAATTTGATGATCATAAATAACGATTGCAGGGTGTGGAAACATCAATGGCAACTATCACCACAATTTAGTTCCTATTTTCAATTTACTTGATACATTTTTATTTAATTTGTCAAAAAAATTTAAAGCAGACCTTGAGTAATTTATAATATTGAATGCAGTGTTCGCACTACTTTCAATGCAAAAATATCTTGAAGTATTAGTCAATGAGTGTTGGATTTAAATTTGGCATTGCAAATGAAAACAAAAGTAGAAGCCAGATGAGCGAGCTTAAATTTGGCTTAAATTGGATTTATTTTAGGAGGCCAAAACAGCTTCAGAGGTTTCATACATTCAAACTCTTTCAAGTTGTTCAGAGAAAAAAAGGTTTGAATTTAGGGCCTTCGACATACTGGCAACAACCTGATTTTTTTTTTACTGGTTACAAAATTTTGAATTTGAAAAATTTGTAAAATGAATATTTATAAATTTAAAAAAATTAAATTTCGTCGGATTTTAAAAAAATAATTATACCGAATTTTTTAAAAAATATACTATTGTTATTCCACCCCATTTTTTTTTCCACCCCGCTCCACCAACCAATCACGTACCATTGAGTGGCTGGGGCTCAAGGAAAAATACCTAGTGTGCGTCACTCTGTTTCCATAACAACCAACACTTGCCCCAGTCTTTCAATGCCCGCACTAGCCGACTCCATCTGCTGGCAAAATCTCCCACCATCGCCACTCAAAATGGCGACGGACATGGAAGCACTAGGTTGACGCAGCTGTTGGATTTTTCACACGACATCAATAGATACTGGGCTATGCTTAATCGCAATACCCGCAATGGAGTAGACCACGTTCATCCAACATCCCGACATCAATGGCTGAATTTACATGACGACAAATGGATCAACTTTAAAAGCCGAAGCATGCGTCATGCTAGCACCAGTCCGGGTTAGGCATCGCGTTAAAGTGGAGAGCCTTTAAAAAAAAAATTGTAAGTGACGTTGTTACAACATTAGTTTCAACAATTTTTTTAGTTTGAATGTCATTGAAATAATCATCGTGTAAATCGGTGTTTTGCCGAATGGCTTCGGTAGCGGCCTGGCTGCCGTTTGCTCGGGCAGCAGCAATTGGCTGGGTACCGATAGCCAATAATCCACTTCCGGCACCACCGATCCCGAAAGAACGTGTGCGACGAGACGATGAGAAATTATACATCAATGTGAGTGGTCGACGATTCGAAACGTGGCGAAACACGCTAGAAAAATACCCGGACACACTACTAGGGTCAAACGAAAAGGATTTTTTCTACGACGAAGATAATAAAGAATATTTTTTCGACCGAGATCCGGACTTGTTCCGACACATTCTCAACTTTTATCGTACAGGTAAATTACATTACCCCAAACACGAATGTCTTACTTCGTACGACGAAGAGTTGGCATTCTTCGGGATTACTCCGGACGTTATCGGTGATTGTTGTTACGAGGACTACCGCGACCGGAAGCGGGAAAATGCCGAACGCTTGCTCGAAGACCGCCTATCGGAGAATGGAGATGATAAACTGGCCGCATTGGGAACGATACGAGAGCGGATGTGGAGGGCCTTCGAGAATCCGCACACCGGGACGTCGGCCTTGGTATTCTATTACGTAACCGGGTTCTTCATCGCAGTCTCCGTCATGGCCAATGTCATAGAGACAGTACCTTGCGGTCATCGAACGGCAAATAATCGGCACTTGTCCTGCGGGGAACGGTACAAGATCGTCTTCTTTTGTTTGGACACTGCCTGCGTCATGATCTTCACTGCCGAATATCTTCTTCGGCTCTTCGCTGCGCCAGATCGGTGTAAATTCATGCGAAGCGTCATGAGCGTCATCGATGTGGTCGCCATCTTGCCGTATTATATAGGTTTGGGCATAACGGACAACGATGATGTTTCCGGGGCCTTTGTGACTTTGAGGGTTTTCCGGGTGTTCCGGATTTTCAAGTTTTCACGACATTCCCAGGGATTGAGAATCCTGGGTTATACACTCAAGTCGTGCGCCAGTGAACTTGGATTTCTCGTCTTTTCCTTGGCTATGGCCATCATCATTTTCGCTACTGTCATGTTTTATGCTGAAAAGAATATGGAGGAAACTACCTTTACGAGTATCCCGGCTGCCTTCTGGTATACTATTGTCACTATGACCACTTTAGGGTAAGTTCAAAATATTTTTTTTTCTTTTACTGTTTTATAAGCCTAATCTTGCGCATTGCTTCGTTTTGACCTTGGTCATGTCAACAGAAACATTTACTTGTTGTTGTTTCAACATCGACTGGTGACGAAATTTTCAACTTAAAACAAATCTGTGTTTACATTTGTATTGACAAACATTGATTGGATTGAAGGGGGGGAGGAAGGCGAAAAACGAGTAGGAAAATGAAATGCCAAATAGATTGATGTTAATTCGTGGTTGCATGCAACTAGTCTATTTCTCCTCTGGTTGCCCTTAAAGCGGAAGTATGGTCATTTTTTTGGGGAGGTTTAAGTAGGTCAAGTTGGTATCTACAATTCTGTAATGTTTATTATGACCATCTAGTTCCCACTTTTTTTAAGGGTTGTGATCATTTGATGTGATGAAGCGTTTTGTCAATATTGGCAATACAAATCCGTTAAATTAACAAGTGTGTCAATAAGAGAAATAAGGTAGCAAATACAAATAAAAATGACCGTGACAACGTAATTAACAAGAGGGAAAAATCAATTTCAATATACGAGGTCTTTGATCTAATGTTTTCCATCCAATTAACACAGTTTATTATTAAAGAGACATGTAATGCAACTTACGAAGCGATAATAAGTGGTTTGGACAACGGTGGCGCTGATGTCACATGCGCGATTGTTGGTTTTTCGGTGTACGGCGCATCCTGCAAATGGCGGCGTTATCGGTTTAGAGTGATAAATATTTGTGACAGTTCCTGTTATTTTTTATTAGAACATTTCATTATCACTTTACAGCGCTTTTCCTGTTTATATAAACACGCAGAGATGTCTATTCGATTATTTACTTAACATTTTGATAGACGTAAGTGATGTTTCTTAAACGATGATACTTTCGCCAAGTTATCTAAACTTGAATTTGTTTTTCTTTGCGTTAAAAAGTTAAGTTCTAATCAAATTCCTTTAACTCTTAAAAAAAGCTATTACCTAGTGATTTGCAACAGGTTTTTTAACATAAACTTGACATTTCTTTTAATATAAACACGACAATTAAAATAGAAAATTCATACACTTGACATTTTGACCCGTAAGTTCAGCTAAATTATCCATTTTATTATGCGTTTTATTAGGAATTTTATTCGTGAGGAAATGGCAGTAAAATGCAGGGATTTTTATTTCCTCTTCTTCACCCCTCTCCATTGCACAAATCGATGTTAGATGCTTGAGCAACAGTGACCAAAGCTTGAAGGTGTTTGTGTATATCTCTGTGATTGACATATGCGAGTTGCTTATTGAATTGTGAAAGGCTACCGTTGGGTGTGCCACCCTATGAATATTACACAAATCTCACGTGCAAGTGAATTTGATGTATGGGAATATCGAGAGGGAGTGAATCGATTAATTATGTGTCACAAAATGGGATTTTGGAGTGTTTGGAGTTGAAACTTGAGGAAATTAATATGATTTCATTAGCTTTATCAATAGTTTTCACTCGGTTTAACTCGGGGGTAGATAAAGGTAAGTGAGGTATGAAATAGTTTTTGATTAAAATACGTGAAGCAGAAATCATAACAAAAATATTTGCACCCGTTATTAGAATGTTCAAACTTACGGATTTATTTTTGCCAGGCTTTGAAATGTTAGTTTCAAGTGGAAAATCTTTAAAAGGAAAAAGAAATGAGGTTTAATGTAATCATATATATGGCGGGTAAACACTACATCGATACAAAAAATCAATTCAGCACGAGTCGTAATAAACAAATCCCACATTAAAGCGTAGACAAGAAGAAAGGAAAGAAAAAACAAAACTAACAAGTAAGACTAGGTATTAATAAAGGTAAGTAACCAACGCTTCATACACGTTTTTCTACTTCTTTATCAAGTTACCTTACTTTTTCTTCACTTGATATATTACGTGATAATAAACGTAATTAATTCACAGTACTAACTTGACGTTAACCGATTTTCCTTCTTAATTTACTGATTTGACGGATTAACAGATGGTGGCAGGTAACAGATGGTGTAAACAAGTTAAGGTAAATAAAAGAGGAAAAGTTCAGTTTTTGTTTTTGTTTTTTTTTTTTTTTGGGTAAAAAGTTTCTGCCAAATTTTTTTCTGACAGTGAGTGTCATTTTTCTGTTTATGTAAACTTAAAGTTGATGGAATGTCATGTTAGAATTTAATCGATTTTTTCTCTCTCTCTCACAAGTAATTAGAATGTTGTTGTTGTTTATTATTTCCACGGTTACGGGTGAAAACATTCTATCGAATCGGACATTTTACGAGTATGTAATAGCGAAATGTGTTAAATAATGTATGTGAATGGACGGGTTGGTTTGAAGCGTTGCCGCTTGACGGCGTTGTTGTAGGTGAATTGTTACGTAGTTAAAATGGCGGATTCATTTAGAGCTTGAGAAGTTGGTTATGTTCTCTTAAATTGATCAAAATTTCACTTGCATGGCTTTCTGACAGAAAGGTTTTCGCTAAACTTTCTTGACCAGTTAAAGCTGTAACTGAAATTTTCCATTCTTTTTCTTTTTTGTGATGAGAATTTAAGATTTATATGAAGTTTTAATTTGAGCACCAAGGAGTTAAAACTCCATAGATGTTTCCAGATTGTAAACCCTATAATGCAAAAAAGAAAAAAAAATCATACCAATCTCAAACTCGTGATAAAGCACAACCAACCAATAAGTAGTTTGATTAAAACATGAAAATATAACCGGAGAAAGTTACATCACATCTACAGATTTCTTAACGACCCATTTAACCAAAGTAAAAGCGGCAAATATTTCCAGATAAAACTAACGTTAAAACAAGAAGAATTTTAATAAAGTATTTTCAGGATTCTAAGTTTGACTGAAGGTAACTAAAGTAACTCGGGGGAGAGAAAAAATGCCACCAGGACAAGGTATTGAATGGCAAGTTTCCCAGAATAAAATGGAATGTGTTAGGAAATCCATCAGTAGACGTTTTGAATGGCAAGTATCTGACGTTTGTTCATAGGGGAAAAGTGGATACGAAATGGAGCCCACATTGGAAACACGGCTATGAAATTGGAGATTCTCAATGGACAATTTTTTCCCACCTTTTATTTATTGAAAAATATAGAAGTTTAGGAAATAACTTTTTTTTATTTCACTTGTTTTGTTATTTTTAGAAAGTTAGGGGGACGACAAGGAAAAGGTCAGTGGATATTTTTGAATACTTGTGAGTAGGAGTGGTCGGGTTTAATAGCGACGAGTGCGAAACACTTGTGGAAACACCTGAAACCATCCAATTACATTGAAAGGTCAATAGCTTAAGGTTAGGTTTGAAGTTTTTTCTTTTCGGTTTAGTGGGATTAAGGGACTATTGTAAGTAATTGAGAGGTGGTTTAAAATTATATACAGGTCTTAAAAAACTTTTCAGAATGGGTTTTGGAAGTCGTTTCAAGTGTTATGGTTTAAGTATTGGGAAATGTCTAATTTTTTGGTAGTAACGTCTTGGGTTTCGAAGAAAGATTTCTGTTCGGAAGTAATGTGTGATTGAAGAAAGGCAAGAGGATGATGGAAATCAGGAAGAATGAATCGGACAAGATAAGGCGATGCGATTCTCTGTAGTTGATGGGGTAGATTTGCTTATCATTCTGGTATGATCTCAGTAGTCGTTGGTGATGTAAATCCCCTACAAATGTTGTGAAGCACAATTTAGCATTGCGTAGAAGAGTAAGAAAATTGTATCTGACATTTTTTTAAAAGTCTCTGACGTCAGAAGCTGCGAATAGCTAATTTAATTTAGCCTGTTTATGCCGGAGGACAATAGCTGTGCATCTGTTTGCATGAATGCGAAGTAAGCCTTGTCTTGAGAGTGCCACAGTTATTGATGTCAAAGGTTATGTAGTTAGTCCTGTGAAGTGAATTCATATGCATGATCGTTCCTTTTTAATTTAACTTAAAGTTTAGTAGATTTTAATTTGGGATTAGGTTGCAACAAGCAAGTTCATTTTTATTTATTTTATATAGACGTTTGTGTATGAAAATTATATTAAGGACACCATACAATTGATTAACAGTTGTTCATGTAGTAATGCATGCTATTTATTCCTTTAAAAAATTCAATACGTACTTGTTGACTGGGAATTAAAGCAAGATATCAACTATTCTCATCATTCTGTATGAAGTAGGCCAAATTGAAATTTCTAGCACATCATTAGATATATATAAATCAGTCTCTCAGCATGTTGTGGCCTTTAATTTATACTAGTAACTGAATTGAAGGCAGAGAAAATAATTATGGCCTTAGTAATCCAAATATTGTCAACTAAAGCCTGCGTATCAGTAACTAGTAGGTAACAAATGTGAATGTTTATTTAAAATTAATTTATTAAAAGGATTACTGTCTCTTTAATGTACAGTACGTGTAACTCGTGATTTACATCAGTAACTGAATTAATGAATTCACTATTTTTAAGACTAAATGCTTGTAAGAATAACGTTAATGGTTGAAGTTACAGTTCAATAACGACGGACTGATAAGAGTAATACAAAGCTAGATTCATGTGTATTCACATTGACGTAACGCATAAATGGCGATCTCAACATTGAGGCGATGTCGCTTCGGCATTTCTAATAATGATGGCGCGTCGGTTCCATCTGGTAGTACCGATGCGCCACCATTATTAGAATACTGCGGCCGTTATTAGAACTGCCGAAGCGACATCGCAGACGGCAGATGGGATGCAACTACCCACAAAGTTGAGTGAATATAGACGAAGAAAGTTTGCAATAATAAATCATCGCCTCAAATTTAACGTACTTTTAATGTGAACACCGGTGTGAACTAAGCTTAAAACAACTTATGCTTACGTAAGAAATTGTAAAATATAGAAAACAAGAATGACTATCTATTTTTTGGATCATTAAACTATTAAATGAAAAGTTTTTCATGCAAGAAGTGGAATTTATAAAATTTTCCAACTCGTTTAATTCCCAGTTAGCAATTACACAAGCAATAAATTTTTATTTTAAAGTGGGTTGTAAATCTTGGGGTTTTAAAGATTAACTTTGTCCGGTATTAAAAAGTGATTGTGATTCTCAGCAAAGTTTTTCATTAGTCTCGTCTCCCAGTAAAATGATTTGTACGATCTCATTTTTCCCAATTAGAAACAGCACACGAGAAGCGCCAAAATAATAACAAATAAATGATGATAAAACCAAGCTTTTATCGGATTGATTTCTGTCAAAATAAATCACACGAGCAAAAAATGTTGCGTGCGTGACGTAATTCGGGGAATATTTTCAGTGAGTTTCGTCACTTGTTAACTGTGAACGTTTAATTGATTGAATCATCCCACAAAAAAGGAATTTTTTTGTTGCTTCCACACGCGAACTTGTCTTCATTAATTATTTTCACATAAATTAGCTTTGGAATTCAGTTCAAGGAGAAAAGATGGGTCTAGAGTGAATTACAGGGGTAGAAGGAAATGGAAAAATGGCTTTGAACTTTTTACCAAAATAAACCGTTACATCTTATGATCATATTTTGGTCGTAGAAAAAATGTGGGCTTATTTTAAGCGTCGAACTGGTGCTCGCAAATGACATTCTGTAATGCAGGAATGGGTTTTGTAGTTGACAATTTTTTTTTAAAAAGTTTTTTCTTTTTAAAAAGTTTTTTCTTTTGAGGGTTGTCGTTCAATGTGGGTCATTATTTTGTTGTGCTGGGATTGTTGTCCTATATAAAGAACGTTACTCCACTTCGAGTGAGTTTTGGTCTATTTCTAGATCTAATGGAATCTATATTTAGGTTCTTATCGAGGTTCGGTAATTGTAGCTGTCATGTATTCAATATGCGATTAACTGATGGAATCAAAATAGGTATCATGTGATATTAGAGATTGGTGCATCATTTGACTTGATGTCATTTGATGAATAGTTTTCTGATAAGAATTGCTGGTAGTTTCTTTTTTAAATATATTGAAGAAGTAATGTGATAAGTTTTTTAAATAGCTCTGAATCTAAAATGTCCAAAATAAACTAGTGCTAACAGCTAATACAGAAACCCGAAGTAGTTGTTGGTCAACTATTTTGTTCACTTTTGTGGAACATTATTGACATCATTCATGTATAACGTGTTTTAGTAGCTCTAGGTTGGCATTTTAGTCGGTTGGCCAATGTCGTATTCCCAATTTTGACTTTATGTTGTATAGACCAACTAATGTTTCTCATGCTATGTGTTACTATTGATGATTTGGAACCTAAATCATGTGACTGGCCAGAGTAGGGACCTATAAAAGCCTAAAATACACTTTACAAATTTTAGCAATCGATTTATCCCAATGGGAAGTTGATATTGAAATTATATGCAATAAACTAACATCGATTTAGTTGAATATAAGTCAGGAGATGTCAAGTTTTAGATTGACGCCAAAATAAAGAAGATTAAAAAGCATTCTGGAAAGGAAGTAAACTCGTGAAGACCAAAACTGTAACAGTAAGATGTAGTACTAACTCTGCTGTAGACAGAGTTTCAGGTTAACACTATTGTTTCTAGGGTTGAGTGTCCCTTTAAGACCTGAAATAACAATAAAGGTCATACCGAACTCCGTTATAAAGAAACGAGACCTTAAATTGTACCCAGCTAATACGAATTGTACGGACTACGAATATGCCACCTGTTGGTTATTTTTAAAACCAAACAAAGGTGTCATGTAAATGCTAAATTTCATTCTCTGAAAATAATCTCGTGGCCAGGAATGAATACTGCGAACTAGGACAAGTCTAATTGACTTAATGGTTGTTAAACATAGTAACATGAAACAGAATTAGTTTAAATAAGAAGAAATAAATATTTATACGAATATCCATTTGAGCTGAAGAGCGAAAAGGAAATACTCCTTTGCCTTTTATCGTGAAATTTATTCGCGTTTAAGGTCAAGAGGTACAGACAAAATTGAGAGGAAGTCGATTCCTCAAAGGTTAACGTTTGTGATATGAAAAAGGTGAATTATACGTGGCATTTAACGAGGAAGAAACTTGATGCAAATTGAATTTAAAGAGAGGAAGAGAAAAAACTAGTTAATTAGTAGCCAAGTGTGAATTTCATTTCCAAATCGGAGAAAGATTAGAGTCTATTAATATGAGGATGACAGTTTAATCAATGATGTTTTCCCCTTACAATTCCATGTAAATAAAAAAAAAATTAAAGTCGTCTTGGAAAATATTTTTTTAGAAATTTTCAGTGTTAGGGTTATTGGTTTGTGGAACGTTTTTAGGGGGTTAAAATAGAAAGTCTTGTAAATTATATAGAAAAAAAAACAAGTTTGCTTTGATTAAATGAGACATAAGAGTAAAGACATAAAATGCAGAGAGGTGAAAAATTGGTGGACGTTATTTCCGTTTGTTTTGTTTCTTTGAAACGATAAAAAGTTGCGGCGTGAGGAAGAAAAAAATGTGACGCAGCGAAGCCTAAGCGAAGGCGGAGTTTTTGAGAATTTCTGGAATTCGAAGGTGTTTGTCGACTCAAAGAATTTAAAGTAATTCCCCTTTCAACATTTCTCTTACTTACTTTAATTAAAAAGAATTGTAATGTTTGACATTTGTAAAATGATAAAATGGGGAAATGGATTCAGAAAAAAATTGTTTATCCGGTTTAAGAGGGAGTTTATCGCGGAAAAAGTCTCTTGAAAATTTCTCTCATTTTTATTTATTTATTTTCCGGAACATATCAGTTGAAATCGAGTCGTGCGTGTGGGGTTCTTAAGCTTTTTATTCTGCTCATTCCAAGTCTGTGCTTACACTTGCTGTTTTCATTCCAAAGGGACCATAAAAGGGGAAGAGTTTCCGACAAAATGTTCGCTTTAATAGAAATAGAATGCATATGCAACGATTCGCTTGAAAATTCAATTGTAAACCCGTACAATTTTGACTCTACAAAATAATAGTACACAACTTTAAATGAAAAAAAAAAAAATCTTTATTTAATCATCCTTTCATGAAGCCATTTTTTTAGATCAGATTAAATGCACTTGAGAGATTTCTTTCTTTTTTTTTCACTGATATTATATTTTTAATTTTTTTAAGAATTTTTTTTCATTTTTTCTCACGTGTTGACAAATTACTCTACACAAAAAAAAAAAATAAATCAATATTTGTACTTGGAAAAAACATAATTAAAAAAGTTCTATTCACAGACAAGACTTAAAGTTTATTCTATTTTTAATAAGAAATATTGAGGTTACAGTTAAGAGTCTACAAAGAAATTGATTGGAGTTAATATTCAGGTGAATTGTACATTTTTTTCGCACATGTCGCGTGTCGTCATAGGGCGTGGCACTGCAGTGCAGTTTTGCTCTTTGGCAGTCTCTTATTGATCCCAAGATGGAAGCAAAAGGGAATGTCACGAGTTGGATTCCATTTCCCTAGCCCAATAACCAATTAAGACTACATAGTGTTCCCTCTTCCGATTCTTTACGCCGAAAATGGCGCTTCATTTCCCGCTGCTCAACCAGATTACAAGCTTAAAGACTTGTACCATCCTTAAAATTCATTGGCACCATTTTTGCTGACATTGGCCAATTACAATAGGAATTCTTTAATGTCTTTGTTAAAGTTGTCGAGTTATAAAAAAATTGAGTTTTGCCAAACCGCAAAAAGAAAGAATAAATCGATTTGCCTTTGATATATACAAAATGTATTTCTGGTTCTAAAAATAGAGCAAATCTTTTATCAGTACACGACCCACAAATGAAATCCTATCACCAACTACCTCTTGTGGGAATGACGTAAAAGAACTTTGATACCATTTAGCAACAAAGTAGTTACGTTCAAAAGAAACTGTGTACTGATGTGTCCCTCAAATGTGAGCAACTGGCATTTCGACATTTGTTTGTTTTGGCAGTAAAAAGACGTCCTGCCTTTCTCTACTCAACCATTTTGTCATCCATCAGCACTTGATGATGAGTCCAAGTACCTGTCACTCATTCTGTGTAGTTGTTTAAATATTCCGACTGCCTAATGTTTAACCCTTAAAATAACCCCTGTTTACATTAATGCACGTGTAAAATACGGGTATGAAATGAGTGGCTGTATGTGTTAATAGTTTTCGGCTCTCCTGATGAGGCTTAAAGAATCATGTTAGATAGAGCGTTTTACATTGTTTCTGGGCATATATTTAAATAACGTGATTTAAAAAATTGCTTAAATGGTGTCATTGTTCCTAGGGTAGCGTATTGTTAAATAAGTATGAGCGCCAATATAGACATTGTACCACTCTTTTATTACGTTTTATCGTTTAGTTCGTTGTTAACGACCTGTAGGTTATAACGTTATAACTGTTTGTTGTTGTAGTTGTGCAATTCACGTTAATATGTTGTGATTTTACGGTATAAGGTTACATACGTTGTGACTTTTACGGTATAAAGTAACATACGCTGTAAATTTTGCGGTATAAAGTTAGATACGTTGTACTCATCACGTTACGTTGCAGTTGTAATGTATGATAAGTGTCAAAACGGCAGAGTAAATACTGATTTCAATACGTTATGTTTGTTAACCAGTCGAATGGAATGAGCAAATTCCAAAACTGGAATAAATTCTATGAATTATGTCATTACAACAATTTGGAAGCTAATTTCAATCTAGTAGAAACAATTTCATTGCTTCAGTTAGGCATGTGTCCTCCAGTTTTAAAGTTTCGCAAAATCTCACAATGGATATGCGAAAGGTATGACTGTCTCTTGTTATAAGTACCAACGGGGCGATATCGCTTCGGCAGTTTCTAATAATGGCCGCAGTTCTAATAATGGTGGCGCGTCGTCCAACCGGATGGAATTCATTGCCGGATTTCCGGTTCCATTTGGCAATACCTATGCGCCACCATTATTAGAATACTACGATCATTACTAGAACTTCCGTAGCGACAATCGCCCTATTGTAAAACAATGTAAAACATCTTTGCGTAAAACAGCATTGCAAATAGCCTCAGTTAATGTATTAACCACGCTTCATTTCGTTAACACAATGCACCACACTAGATCCGTTAACACGTGTCCAATAGCAAATAAAAACCCATCTTTAACAGATTTGCAAATCCCAAATCCCAAATTTCACTTGAAAACACTGAAAACTACTTCAATTTAAAGTTTCTTACCCTCTGGATGTTTATCAAGATTAAAAAGCAACATTCATGTCCCTTTACACTTTAACCAATGACTCTTGGGAAAACAGTTTTTTATATATATAAAAAAACCCCACTTTTTATAACCTACTAATTTATGCAACACTAGCGCCTGAAAACCATCTCTAAACTAACCACTTTAACCCAACTGAAACCAGCATTTTTACAACTGCAACTACAAAAAAGCCCAATAATATTTTCTATTCTCGACCTGCTTCAAAGGGTTAAGAGACAACTTACTGACGTCAAACGAGGAAGGGAGATCTGTGTGAGATGTTACTAAAAATAGATACCAGGGGCAGAATTCATTGAAGCAGATGATGGTGCAGAAATCATTGGTTGGTGTTACCTTTGATTTATTGCATTCACAACTCACTTTTTACATCCCATTTCGTTAATTAAAAAAATAGTAATTAGATAATTACATTCAAATATTTTTTTACACAAAAAAATACAATTCCAAATTTAAATCACTGTATTCTATATTTAGCACACTTTTAAGCCCAAATAATGTTTACGTGTCACTGAAATGTAAATAACATTTTCTTCCTAAGTGTATCCAATAAAGTATTCATTGTGTTAAGACTTATTTTAATGTTGAATTTGAACGTGTGATTATAATACCATTTAGGGTTATCACGGCAGCCATGATGGGTTTTTATTAGTAGTTGCTTGATGTTTCGATCGGGTGTTGTTGCGTCATCGTTGCTATAGCAGCAGTATTGTATGGGGCCCTGGGAATTAGTTGTGACAGTATGGCTGCCACCTCTTTGGCAATGGCAATTATAGAAAAAGGTGGTGATAAGTTTGGATGTTTTTGAGAATCAGTTTTTTGGACATTTTCCCATTTTTCTTCAAGTTTTTCATTTAGATAGTGCTTTGATGCAGATAAATTTAATGCTATGCACATTTTGTTCTTAATGGGTATTATCCTAATACCCCGGTAAGACACTTGATCATTTAGTTTTGGGTGAGGAATATGTAAACGTTTGGAGGATGAATTATGGAGAGTTTTAAGTGTGTGATTAAGTAGGAAGAAATGGAAATAGTTTGTTTATGTCGGGATTAAACATTGAATATTGATGACAAGAAATGGGGTTTTATGTCTGTTTTGCCATTCTAATGGGGTTTTAAAAGTAAAGTTTTGTGGTTTTGTAAGAGGAAACATTATGTTTATTTTGCTAATTTTGCCTTCCTTATTGACTACATTTTTAAATTGATTTAGGAGAAGTGGAGATTCGGTTTGCATGAAAGTCTTTTACTGAGAGAGTAAAATTGTGGGGAAATAAAAGAGATGTAAAGCTTAATGGCAGTGTAGTGACTTAGGTGGGTCAGACAAAAGAAAAGAAATAGAAGCCGTAAAAAGTCATGACCTAGATCAAAGACAAGACCAAAATAGGACAGGAAAGTAACAAATGAAAGGTTAACCTTGTGAGATTGATCTTAAGTAGAAGAAAGAATGACACCTGGAGGGTGGGTTTGTGAAGGTAAGTGATATTTATTGTGAGTTTGCGCAGACACGTGTTTTGTTGTAAATTATAGGTATAATGTAAGACTGTGCAGAAACTAATGATGGATAGGCTTTAACTGCCACTTTACACCTTAGTGTAATGTGCTTAGTCTTCAATAATAGTTAATAGTTAAGCACAAACAGACTTTATTCCAATGGGCAAATTGTAAAACCTAAAATTGTAGTTGTGCAAACTCAATCAGCCTTTATTGATTGGTGTTTGGATAAAGAAATGTGTTGTAAGATCATTACATTACAATTAGTAAATAAATAAATAAATGTAAGTGGTAATTAGTGTAAAAGGCTTGTGTTGTCTGGAGGTAGAGTTTAAGATTGGAGTTTTGTGCAGTTATGAATTGCAGTAAAAAAAACTTGGGTGTTGCTTAACAGCCAACAGTCAAAGTAAAAAGCTCTCATAAGAGAGAAAACAAAGCTCTTGAGGTTACAAAAAAAAAGTTGAAGATTATACAAACAAGTTGTGGTTGCAAGTCCATAATTTATTAAACTCTTCTATATCAACGATTTTACACAATCCCTACATATAATACAAAGCTTATACGACCTTTCATATTCTGTAAGTCGCTGGCATTACCTCGAGGGAGTTAACGCAACTTTTCAGGATGCGCAGAATCTTATATCTAACTCTGGTATTGCACATTCCACAGGCAATCATGAATACAAGATAAGCTCCATCTATAAGAGGGTAGCACCAAACCTTGGTTAAAGCTATGTAAGTCTAACCTCTGCTACCTCTAGTACCTCTGGTGCTTACCCCACAGTAAAAGAGCCTGTATCAGACCTCGAATAGATCTGCCCTATTATTTACAAGTTTAGTGGAGAGTAAATGTTATTTTTCTGCTATTTTTGTCAAATGAATTTACATCAATGTAGGGTAATAGTATTGCTATCTTATACATGTAAAGTCAGGATTTCGTCATTATGTTCTGTGGCATTGAAACTTGGGATTAAGTTGCAATGTAAAAGCTATGGAAGAGCAGTCAATTATCAAGCAACGTTGAACCCAACAACACTCATATTGGAAACTCCTATAACCCTAGTAATAACAACACGCACTACTTAGTTAAGTTACATAACAAACTATTTCCATTTTTAATCACGTTAATGTATAAACTTATTCATTCCCAAATTTCCTATAAATGAGCGATTTTGTATAGACTAATTACGGTAATTAGTAACCTGCTGTGCGTGATTATAATTGTTGATTAGTGCCACATTGCTTCTCCACCACCTTTCTTTTTCTTTGTGATTTTTTTAGCGAAACGATTTCGTCGAGAACTTCATAGCTGCACACATGACTACGCGTTGTTTAATAAATAAACTCGCTGAAAAATGAATCGATATAATGAAATATAAATGCACTTTTTTTTAAACGAACGTTTCACTACATGTGCTTTATTGTGTTATAAATTTGATAATAGATCAGGGTTTCTTGGAAGTAGTCAGGTTGGTTGCCTTTTTTTTCAATTTGAGAGGCTTTCTAAGGCGTTTTTTTGCATTCTAGTCACAAGAGAAAGTACACAAAAGGAAAGTTTGAAATATTTCACTGTTTATGCATTCAAACTGAGATTTATTGTACGTTGCATAACATGTGAATGCAGATGCTTTGAATATTAAACAACGTTAATTTAAATATGGTTTAAAATTGTATTTTAATGTTAACTTGTTTTGCGATGAGAATAGTTCTATAGACTTAAATATTTAAATTCTTTTCAGCTATAAATTTTATCAAAGAAAACCACAATCTAACTTCCTAAAATTGTCAATAGTCGTGTTAATAGTTACAAGTACTTTGGTATTAAAAATGGTTAAATGTTAGCCACCTTCTCAAGTGATTAGAATTATTAGCTAGACGTTATAATCGGAAATGAGACAAAGCTTTAGTAGTTCCATACCAGAATTGTATAGAGATAGAGACATTAGTGAGGTTGCTTTGTTATGTTATATATCTGAGTTACGATTAACATTACGATCGTAACTTTAGTAATGATAAGAGATTCGATGGGTTTTTTTGTATTACAACATAAGAACAGTCAATCAGAGAAAGAGAGAGAGTTCTTATGATATTACGAATGGCTACCAATTTGGTTCTCCGCTTCGGCAGAATATTTGTATCTCCACTAGGCCTGCACTATGACTGTCATCTTTTCCCTGGAGCTTTGTACGAGATCCGCAATTGATCCGCGCTAGATCAGCAATTGGTCTTCACGAGATTCGCCTGGGGTTGGTGCCGATTTAGAGAAGACTTTGACCACTAAGCGGCGCTTGTTAAATCAAGGATGTATATAAGACTTGGTAAAATGGTTAAATGTAACACGACTGGTTCAGTTACTGTACACCAACTAAGCGGTTACGACCGGTCTTAACTTCCACGCTACAACGCATCGAAAAACTGAAGTGGAAGTTGGGACCGATCAATCGTATAACCTCATAAATGGTATATGATAACCGAACCGGTTACGACCTACCGCGGTGTATACACCGTGTGACCTAAACTTCCTACCATGCGGCGCATGGTGGTCAGAATTGGACCTAAATCAGGACCAACTGAATTTCTTGAGAACCTTACCCGTTTTTATGTTGTAATTTATAGCGTAAAAATTAATAAGTAATTACAAAAACGTTACAATACTTTAGATTAAGTGTTAAAGTTTTAAGAAACACTTGTTTTAATTACGGTTATCATTAAAGTATAACGTTATTGTGTTTTACGTTCTGTACTGTTACAGGGCATATCGTTATTTGCATTAAGCCGTTAAATTTTAAATTACTTCCGTTATTTATGCCATAATGTAATGATATAGCATTCAGAGGCACGCTATTCCGGTGAAAAGTAATACGTTATGGTTGTTAACGGTATAAGCTTTGACGTTATTTGCGGCAACGGGTTGTCAATACTTAACTTCAAAGCAAAAAGTAACCATTTATGTCACGGGCTCTAATCTAGTTGCCATTAATGTCAGTTTTCGACTTCTCACCCACTTTTAGTCATCAAACATTAAAATATACAGTTGGTTACTTTACAAAAAGTAGAGCACAGAAATTATTGAAAAACAGCTACGAGACATTAAAACCCATTAACATTTTAACATTTCAATTTGCAGTGCACAAAACCATTGAAAATTTAATTGAAAAAATGGTATTAAAAAGGTGAAACATCCAAACTTTAATGTAAAACTTAATTAGATTTTGTAATGGAAGTCATTAAATAAAATATATTTTAAGCATTTAAAAAAATATTTTTCTAAATATTTATCTATAATAACGAAGTGAGCTGCAACTTTATTTCAAATGATGACCTTTTGAATTTGAAACTGTTGTTGGAAAAGGTCACTAGAATGGGTGCTCATACCACTTAAATAAGGGATGTATTCTGGGCTTGGTTTGAAGACGACAGGGGGCGCCATTAATCTAGGTAACATGTGTGTCACACAGTTTCATTATCTACATACTGCTTTATTCATTTGCCTGACATTTTTCAAGATGAAATACTGCACTTACCAAACACTTGCTCCACTTTTAACTCTGGTGACAGTTGATGTAACTTTAAACTGAACACGGGGTTCTACATTACTTTCCATTTTCTTCTTTGAATCTGAGGTGTTAAATTGTGGTTTAAAACCGCTAACTAAAAATTTTTTTTTTTTTTTACTATACTTTCACTTGACTGTAAATAGGCGAAGGATTTTATTGCCATCTGACAAGGCAAAATGCGGTTTACGACGCTTTAACAAGATGTTTAAAACTCAAAAATAGTTTTGCACGATTCGGGCGTCAGGTGGCGCTGTTTTTTTTTTTGTTGTTGTTGTTAAAATTCAGGTCATTTGATATTCATTGAATAGATAAACTTGTCCTCTTTAAAATTTGCCATTTTACTCCCTTTTTCCGAATCACCTTTTGCAAATTATGGCTTAGCTGCAAGGCACATATTTCTTTCTTTTGACTAGAAGGCCATCATTCAATGTCTAAGGGAAATGTGTGCAGTTTGGGTCTTTTTTTTTTCTTCTGTTCAACTCCTTACTGCTGTTGCCACGCAACGTGAAGCTGATTTTGACGTCACACTCAATTTACCTTAGATTCAATGTACACTGAAAGTTTTAACAGCAAATTTCAGGTGACAGTTCCCATGTCTTCAATGACGTACTACAACATTTTTCGACAACAAACAAAATGTTAAATGACGTAAAGTGACATTATAAGGGAATTTAAACGTCTCAATTTAGATTTTTTTCTGTTTACCCTTCAACTTTATTTATTTTGTTGACCAAATCCTACACCCCCTATCGGCACTTTTGCTTTTCACCCTCAACTGCATCTGGTGGCTACTAATGGAACTAATAACACAAACCAGAGCCAATAAATTTTCCATGCGATGTTAGTTGGTGAGAGGCAGCAAACTCTTCCGGAAACCGGAAATAGGGAATGATATACCGAGGTTTGGCTCTTTTAACGTGTTTATCAAAAGTGAAAATTTTCTCAGTGGAATTAATTCGTAGCTTAATTTCAGACATGGTCCAGAAGTTGTAATAACCTTTTGTTTTTAATTTAGTTGCGTTTTAACGAATGCTCCAATTGGTTTAGGAGGATAATGATTCTCTTTGCGGAACTTTAATAAGACCAGATGTAGGTTTGGGAGTATTTTTCTCCTCTTGTTGTGGTCTTTGGAGTGGAAAGTGGTGTAGACAATAACTGCGAGTTGTTTTGACGAATAAAGTGGATTTCTGTCAACTATAATTTATTGTGAAATAAACCGCAAATATTGTACTTTTCGTGTTTAATAAAATTGTTTGTGTCAGTCATTTCTGCAAAATGGGGAATGTGAGCACCTAGGTTTAGCCGTAATGGTTAAATTAAAATTACTATGGTTTACTAATTATGCTAATTTTTAAGTTCTTGTTTTGGGAAGTTAATTAGTTGATATGTGGAATGGTTAGTAATGTAATTGATTTGATACAGTTTCTTCCAGCAGAGTTGTGAATATTCATCGCTATTGCAGGAGATTGACCTTTATTGCAGTTATCTCAGAAACTAGAAGAGGTAGCGCCTTAAATGTAATATTTAATCGATTCCTCTCTTTGTGGTGCTCCTGGAGTTCAGTTGGTACAATTTAGAGAAACGAGGAGATTCCTCTAGTTTCTGAAAATAAGGTACTTAGAAAGAGTAACACTAAAAAAAAAGATTTTCCTTTCATTTTTTAGGGCAAAGATTTTTAAAGTTGAGTTTGAAAGAGACTTGTAGATGTAAAGCTACCAGTTATTATACCCACAAGAAACTAAAAAAAAAACAAGAACAGAAAGTAAGAGAAGTGGCACTTTATTATTGAACACTACTGCTATGATCACAGCAAGTTCCAGGTGATTATGCAGTAACAAAGTGGCTGCCTATACGAATTCATTTGGAATGTTCCAGAACCAACTCTATGAACAAAATTTTGTAAAGTCAGTTTAGCAAAGATCTCACTCCGTGGATTTTATATTCATCGTAATGTAGGTTAAGTCTGCACACAGTGATGAAAACAAAGAAATTTGGATCTCCTCCAGATTTATCTGAAGTGAGTTGTAGAAAACTGGATCGGTTTTAAATCAGGTAACTTTGAATCTCGATTAAACCATGACACCAAATTGATCCAATGTCTGCTTTGTAAGTTATTAGTTATTTCCTGTCTTTGAGATGCTCCTTAAAAGATATATTTTTTAATTTGGTCATGGTGCCTAGTTATAAACTTAGTCTATAAAAAGAACACACTGCTCATAGCATTTATGAATTCTATTCTTGAGATACCTCAATTTGTTGAGGCTGTGTAACTAGGGATTTTGTGGCCCATAGCCAACTTAATGTAACTTCATTATGAGCAAGACCTATACTTGGGCAAAACTTTAGGACACTTTATGGACATCATTTATTTGCCAGACAATTTGCACCTCTAAGAACAATTGGCGCCTAATCCCCATTGGACAAGCAGTTTGATTACAGTAGCCAAAGCCATATTGCGTCTAATTTAGTTGCAGCAAAGCCTTGTCAATACTTTTTAATACTTTAACTTGAGGTGAATCCAAGAGCTCTTTGCAAAGAATTAATTGTGACTTAAAAACTGACAGCAGATAATGAATTTTTTCTCTTTTTTTAATTTAAAACAAACGTAATTAGTTTGTGAAACTGACTCTCTCTGTCTTCCTTTCCTCAAGTTTCATCACATTGAGAGGAGTTTTCATTAAGGAAAAACCAAGTTGAAATTCAAAGGCAGCTGAGTAACAAATCACCCACTGGGAGTGAGTCTCTTTTGCAGAGTATGTGCCTGGAATGCAAATTTACGCATCACATTTTTAAAGAACCTATAAAGAAGTTATGAATCTATATACCGGCTTAATTTTCTACTCTCTTTGAATCAATTTTCACGGACCATTTGGAATTTTCATGAAACAAAATCTACAAATTCCTTTACACAATGAATATATATTTTTATAGCTGGACGCTTTTAGAGTTTCCTTTTATTTTTTTGCCATCTGTGATAACACAAATTGCAGTAAAGAGAGAGGTAGTTTTCTAGTAGAAACTGGGCTATTCCAAACTATATGGATAAAAAGTTTTAACTTGATGTTCATATGTTACAATTTAAGTACATTTCCAGGGAAAGAGAAACTTTTTTGTGTAGCCAACACCAATAGCCAACATCTGTTTCTCGTGCTGTGTATCTTTTGTCATGTGGCAATGTAAGAGCAGGTGAAGCATAAATATTGTTCACATTCTGGACATAGACTATTCCAAGTACAATATGAATTTAGTAAAATCATCTTTGAAGTTGTTTGTTTTAAAGAAGTGTTATTTCAAAAATTAACATATGGGCATGTAATTTGAAAACCACAGGTGGTGAAAGCAAATAAACACTTAACAGACTCTGTTAACATTTAATTTGCCAATAATACAGTAATCGTTGGAATGTGGAAACGGTGGAAATTGCCATTCACTAATTTATATTGCTTCATATGTTGGTGGTATTGCTGCTGCAGTTGTTTTTCATGATGGATTTTGTAATATGTGTTTGTAATTTCAGTGTCTTGTTGAAATGAAACAATGTTTTTTATTGGGCATGCAGATGCTACAATATATAGTTAATAGTAACAATGTCTGAAACCATATAATCTCTTTGGTGGCAATGTGTGCTTTGGTTGAATGCTGATAAAGTCTTGGTTTTCTTTGAGTACGTTGACTGTACCTGTATGAATTAGTAATGGGGCAATGTCGCTTCGGCATAATAATGGCCGCAATACCGACGCGCCACCATTATTAGAACTGCGGCCATTATTAGAACTGCCGAAGCGACATCGCCCCATTGCAGCAAAATTACAATGCAGCTCTAAGTGTAAGGGGGGGAATGGAGATGGATTGTTGCTACCTCATCACTTGACATATTAGATAAGAATCGATTTGTACTTATCACCAAGAAATTACCGGGCAAATCTTAAGTTGACGTCTTGGACTAAAGACTAACTATAACTATATAATGAACTTAGATAATTATATTGCCTTAAGTTATATCCAGTTTGATTTACTCCAGATTGTTTGTGTTCTGCTGATTGGAATAATCATTTCCCCCACTACACTATTGCCCATGCTTCATTAGCTGAGCTATTAATTGACTTATACAATGTTCATTGTCCTTTTCCACAGGGCCCTAAACCTTCAAATGAGAATTTAGATTCTGATTGAGGTCATGAATCCAGATTAAAGCCATACAACTGTCAGTTCCTCTTTGCAGCTAGCCATAATAGTGATTAGCAGTGCAAAAAACACTTCAAATGTAGGTCAAGTGAGTTTTCCAACCGGTTTTTGTCATTTTGAATGATTTTCCAAGAACTTGGCGGTGATAACTTGGTGAAAAGGTTGTTAGGAAAATGGACCCACTACTTCTCGATCCTATCATCAGTCTACAGCCATTACACCTCCCATATTTGTCCTTTTCATCCCTATTAGCTCTAAGAGGCGACAGAAATCCGTTTCGACATTCACCGCAAATCCTGTCAATGGATTTAGGTTTTTGCAATAGACGTCAGGAAATGGTTTTGACGTTTTGGCTTTACTTTTGCTTATGCTCTTTATGGTGTCTAGTATTTTCTATCAATCCGTTTCATTTGTAAGCTCAAGATTGTTTTAAGGGAATGAAAACAAGTGTTGGATGGCCACGTCTCTTCTCTTTTATTGCACAGACTTTGCTGAAATTTTATTGGCTCAAAGAAGGTGAACATCTTTTGCATTTCAAATTCATGGCAAGTGAAGGAAGGCAACAAAATGTTGCCAAAATATGAAACGTGAGATAGGGAAAACGTTTTGGAATGCTCAAAGACATTTAATAACTTGAGATAGTGCTATTACTTTGTAGAAACTGAAATATTCCCTTTGGCCAGTGGCTTTTTTTGATAATAGTTTGTAGAAGAAAATTGTCTGCCAAGCTATTTACCTCCAACATCATTTCTGTTTTTTGAAGCATTAAAATACAAAGAAAATCAACAAATATGGAAAGTAATTCTAGGAATTGATATGACAAGATTGTTTACCGACATTTCAGTGTCTATTCTTGCGAGATTTGAATAGGTATTTTGGCCCTGAAGGTCAATTTAATGTTGCAATGCCATTCTAATATTTCATCCTTTCGAAAGGTTGTTTTGTATCTATCAAAAGTCACATTGAACATTGCATTTGACTGAAGGGTGTGAACTGAGAATTTTAGTATTTATAAATTGTTCTTCCATTTCTGATATAAATGATGCCCAAAAGAAATGATTTGAATGCATATATACAGTCTTATTCTTTTATAAGAACAAATCTTTTATTCATCTATATAAGAAAATGGAAAAAAATCTTCAAGAACTTGTAAATATACATACCAAAGAGGCAGCAATGTGTTTTATGTGCATGTACATGTAATAACATAATGCAGTAAAGAATAATTTGCAAAACTATTTAAACTTTAACATTTTATACATATTAAAAAATACATTTTTATTCACCATGACCTATTTTACTACGTATTAATTATTATGTCTCGGATTAATTCATCAACAAATTGAACATGTTTAATTAAAATCATTCCATTTTTAAAAAGATGGCAAGGGGAAATTCCACTCACGAAAAGTACAAAGTGCAACATTGTGGTTATTCCCTTTAAATTATTCTCTTGGTGCTGGGTAAATAACTCAGATTTTCTTTGTTTGTTCACTATTGTGCCCGCTAGGTGCAGAAACAAGCTGGGATTGTAACGCCGTTATTTTAAAGTCTTCCCGTATCGCCATTTGTTAGTCATGCAGAGGTCATTTAGAGGTCACATGCTTGAAATAATTGCCTCGTGGATTGTATTCAGCTGCATAGTTCACTATAAGGGGTTAACATGTAATTTGGTAAGGTGCCAATTAAGATTTTCTACTATTTATAGAATTGAAGACGAAAAAACGGTAACTATTCCCTAAAGTGATAAAGAATTACCCTATTTTTTACCTCTCCACAACCAATTTTTCACACACTTTCCAAGTGAGATATTCTTTTATTGGACAAGGATGATAAATTAAACCTAACATTATCCTAATTACATAGATATAAAAAAAGGTTGATGGGATTTTTTTTTTATTCCTGGTTTTGTGAAGTAAGCCTAATTCCCATCTTTTTTCTCTCGCTTTACTGCCATTTAATTAAGTCGATTGCTTTGGTCAACGTGAGTATTTTTATGGGGATTAATACACTAGAGAGGATCTAGAAAATGACCAGTAACACAAGCTGGATCCATAAACAAAAGGGATTAAAGTACCCTTTTGCAGGGAACGTTATATATAAATTAATGTCGTTTTTTTTGTTTTAGTAGTAATTCATTTTTGTTTAGAGGGTGACAGCAGGGAGGGAAATGCAATGGTTTGCAGTTGTTTTGTGAATAATTCAAATTGTTACGCAATTGTGAAAGAAGTGACGTTCAAAAGTGAGGGTTTCTTATGTTCAAAATGCATTATGATTTAAGAATAAGATTTGCTGTTTCTGCAGTTACAGCATTCTTTATAACACTATTTGTATACAGAACGAATCTCCGTATTACGCATATTTTAGTTGACGAAGATATTGCGAGAAAGAAATCAAATTTCTTCATTCATATCAATTTATTTTTAACAGTGCTAACTAACCGAAAACAGATTTTTTTTTTTATATGGATGAATAGAATATTTTCAAGAATAAATTTTGGAAAACAAGCTGAAGCGAGGAAAACAAACTGGCACCATTATTTATAAGAACTCGCTTTCTGATTGGCTTTTCTTCGAACCCTTTCCGGTAGAGAGTCATTGCTGATCGACTTATAGAATTCGCTTATAAAACACTGGATAAGCTCCAGGGATCGTGTCATAAGGCCTTGTGTCCACACCCTACTGTGTTTTATGGTCTGCTTATAATTAGGATTACAATTTAATTTATATTAAAAGCCTGAAAATTTTGTTCATACGATGGGTAAAATAAGATGAGCCAACCAAACGGCAAATATTTATTAGTTTGTTTTTTCGTTTTAACTCGTTTTGGAATTGATTTCTGTAAATATTTCATCCATCCATGAAAATTTACTTGCAGTAATAATATTAAAAAGAAACTGATGTGAATAGAAGTTTTACTGTAACCTAACCTATCCCAACCTGATGGCAGTACTTACATAATGGTACGTCAAAAGGTGGCAGCTGTATAATAATAACTTACATTAGCAGAAGCAGCAAATTACTATAATCTTATTTTACACTTACAAGTTGTTTTAAGTGTAATGCACCCAAATAGGTTAGTGCCGCATAGGCATAGTTGGACATAACCGGTTTGGTTCATATATTATTCATACTGTTTCAACCGGTCCCAACTTCCACTTCCGCTTTTTACGATGCTAACAAAGCCATTCTAATCGAAACAATCGACCATGCTTATAAAAGCGGAAGTGGAAGTTGGGACCAGTTGAAACCGCATGAAGGATATATGAACCGGTTATGCCCGACTTTGCCCATGCGGCGACAGTTTTGCCCCTAAATCGGGCACCAACCCTAGTCACGATTATGAAGTTGTGGTTGTAATTATAGTTATAATCGTAAGTACTGTTGATTTAAAAAAAGCTGCCATATGTGTAAATCTAACGCGACAATCCCTTGATTAATATTCCGAACTAAATTACTGTGATCATGTCCAATTAACCCTACATCGCGTCTTCAGTAAGTACAAAACAAAAAGTTTTTATTTCTCTTTTCAAAAATTTTGGTTCAGTAAATGAAGGGGGTTTTACTGTCGGTTGGAGAATCCATTAGCACAACGTCCACCAAACCAACCACAGGATGAGAACATGAAGCTTTAAAAGCTCGGATCTTTAATTTGACCAAACATAGGTATAAAGTAGTGATTTATTAATGGTTAAGCTGCGGTTCAACCTGAGGATTTATATTGTCGTCCTACCCTAATTCGAGTCTTCCAAAATATACTAGTTTAAAAATTCTGACACTTGCAAATTAATCACTAACCTTAAGATGAAATTTTTTCCAAACAAATTTTTTTAAATTAGTTTTCTGAGAATTAATCCCAAAATAAAATAAGTAAAATTAAATTTTCGGTTTAAGTCATAACATTCAAGTGTTGACACTAGTGTAATGAGATGAAAATGTGCATATTTTTCATTTTGCTTGCTGAATCTGCAAAGCAATTAACAAATGTTGCTGTTAATTTTGTGTGCTTGGAATCTAGTAATTAGTTTTCTTTTCTAGGGATATTGATTCAAAACCAGGAAAGATGAAGCCAATTTTCAAGCTTAAAGTTCAACTTGGTAAATGCATTTAAAAATCCACTGCTCCCCTCCACTTATTTCCTAAGCAATCTCATTAACAGAGGCTAATGTCTGAAATTATCAACCGGCATTGGCCAATTAACATTGAGCCTTTAGACATTTAATGTTACTTTTGACTAAGCCTTGTGTCCAACCATTAGGAATAATTGACCTCTTTTTTTTTGCTTTTCTTTTGAGTTGTAAACATGTGTTTTGGAAAACCCGTGTCACGTATCGATTTGTTCCGCAGTGTTTTATTCTATTACAATTGTTTCTAAAAATAGAATGAATCTTATAAAAAAAATTTAATTGGAAAATTGGTATTGAGTATGATGGAGTTTTGTATTTCATTTATTTATGGTCTTGTTAGGTAGTTTTCACCATGAGATTACCTTCATCTCAGATGACGTCAATTGCAAGGCTGGGCCAATAGAAGGCCTCGTTAAAGAGTTTTTGAGGCTAAAATTGTGTGTTTTTTAGGTTCTTATTTTGATCTTAGCTGTGGAGGAAATGTAATCCCAGGTGCAAACACCTGTCAACCTTAGAGATAATTGGATTTTTTTCATTTTTTTTCTCTATTATATATTGGGAAAAATTTATCAAAGAAGTAGGATTTTATTTTTCAGTAGGAGACAATTAGAGTTGGGGGGAAAAAAAATGAAGAAAATTGACATTTTGGTCAGCCGGTTTATTTTTAGAACTTTTAGTTTGAGTATGTGAGAAGAAATCGATGGAATTTTTATATAGAAGAAAAAAAGGCAATGATTTTTTTTTTCCAATAGATGAGGAGAAAAAATTGTGATAAATAGGAAAACTATAAAGAAATAAAAGTGGTATGGAGTTTTGAATCTTCGGGGATATGGCTAAAACCGAATGGAAGTTTCAGTTTATTTCAATTTTGTGATGTTCCCTCTCGTGTCGTTTACTGCAGTAAATTTACATCTTTCTGGTTTTAGAGCTTTTCCTGCAGACTTTAATTTGAAATGTTTTTTTCTTTCTTAAAGTCTTTGACAAATATCACTTTGTTGTGTGTTCGTTTCCGGTCCACGTGTAGAATTGAACCGTGTCACCTTCGGGACATCCGTTTCTATTAAGGTCGGAAAATTTTCAACTGATTCTGGGCGCACGTCTTTACTCAAGATTAATCCAAATCTTCCCATTGATATATGAAAGGCGCACCCTTAAAGTTTGCTTTTCTGTGTGTGTAACGTGTTCTGTAAGTAAGCCACTCTCCAAGTAAATAAAAAGGGGGAATTTTGCAGCTTTTCTTTTATTTAAAGAATTTTCCAATAATGTTTTGAAAGTTTTCAGCTAAGCGTGTTCTAAAATTTACTTGAATAGTTCTCTCTGTTGTGAGAGTTAAAGATTTTTGAGTTATTTCAATTAAAGTCTAGTCACGTCCAATAAAACAAGTGTGAACAGAAGTGTGAACCTACTTCAGCCGATCAGAGGCAAACAACTTTTATAAAACTTCCCCAAAACCTTCATTTGATCGGTAACCGCAGCACTACACTTTTAATGTGAACTGATTTAAATCAAGTTGCGTTACGTTGCGTCTGTGTGAACACATTTCAATGAATAAGCAAGTGTTGTACTTAACTTTTTATTGAGTTTCCCATAAGGCCTCACACAGATTTTATTTCAAATTTCAAAAGTATTCAAAACTTTACTTTAGGGGGACCAAAAAAATGACATAATGAAATGCCATTTGTTGTTACACCTTTACACCAGACCGCCTATAAACATGCAAAGAAACAACAAAAGATGAAATGCAAGTTCTTAACCTTTCAAAATGAGGGTCACTTTCTTTTCACCTCCTTCCACTCCAATTAAAAGACTTTACCCCTACCAACTTTTCACATTTCAAGTCAACATTAAAATTTTAATCACATATAATTTTCCAACAAAACAAGTTGGAATATTCATTAAAACATATACAACTTTGCACACACACACACAGACAGACAAAATTGAGAATAGCGTTTTATCCTGTCAACATCAGTTTCCTCTTTCATTCCGTGTTTGTTTTTACCACTTTTTTTCCCTTTCTAAACCTAGAAAAAAAAGGTCTAAAACTAAGAGAAAACACAAGACATTGGACTTGTGCCACGTATAATGTCTTGTGAAATACTATTCTCAATTTAAACTGTCATTCAACTCACCTCAACCAAAAAAAAGATCTTTAAAAGCCCCCAATGACGTCAACTTGCACCTTTTTATTTTAATCATTTCTCCTAATGGAGGGAAATGAAGTTGTGTAAGAGATAATAGTAGTCGCGATTTATACCACAGATTACAAGTTTATCCCTCTTTCTCTCTTAGTCTTTCACCCATATCATTTGTAATGGATAAAAGATAAAGATAAACATGCATTGTAACCATAGCAACTATCAAAAATAAAATACCTGGTGGCCTTTTACTTAAGCCCTCGAAGTAACAGGGTTTTCATTTCATTTACTTTCTTTTTATTACACATTCAAATCTATGGTAAAACATGGGTGATAAATGTCTTGGTAAGTTATATAATTAAATTGTAGCTTATTAGAAAACAGAATGGTTGATAATTAGGGCAGGAAAGGTTAAATCAAGACACGTTTATGTATTAATTAACAAAGTTTTAAGAGATTATTTCTTTTTCTGGAAAAATCCTGCACTGACATGACTTGGCAAATTGGATGTCGGGAATTTTTCTAAGTGTTTGAAGGAATTAATGGAATGGATGTCAATCAATGAGGAGATTATTTTGTTCCCCTTCCCTCTTTTAAGATATGAAATTGATTTCTTGTTAATCTAATTATTGTTTGTATTGAATTTTGCGAACTTTTGTTGGTAAGTATAGAGATTAATGGGAGGAAATAGGCTTTGGAAGTAGTAGTTTTCAAAGATGTTGTTGCAAAAAAAAATGTTTTCATTGGAATAATATATTGTTAGATTGCATGACATAATTTCAGAACCAGATGGAAAGAAACGTCCAATTATAAATTAGATTAGGACATTTACATCTTATCAACTATTAGGGCTCAATACAGAGCTCAGCAAACACTTGGACAGTAATCGTATTTCTGTGCCTTTACAATATGGAAGATTATGCCGCTACGTTTTAGTGTGTAATGTACGTTTGAAATTTATTTCAATAAATGGATTGCTTTGAAGCATATTAAAGATAATTTTGTGGTTTTATGGGTTAGCATCAAGTAACCAATGACTGTAAATCAATTGGAAAGAATTGCAAAAGAAAAATTTGATTTACGCAACTGGGTTTGACTTAGATTGAAGCAACTCGTAAATGTCAGCCGAACCCAAAAAAGGCGTTTTTTTTTTCCATCTAACAGATGAACAACAAGTAAAAATTATAAATCAATACAAAGTAATTTTTAAAGTCAAGGCCTTTCATTCTGTGGTTTGTTAAGGTGAAATCAGGTCGTAATGTGCGCAATGAGTTTATACTTCAATAAGTCTCCTTTTCTGCACTTTATCTCGTGGAACTAAAGGACGTTGTTCAAATCTTTTTCATGCTCTTACTCAAGCTTCACCACTGCAATCCAAGTAGTCGTAAATTCGTCAGTCTTCTCACTTTCTCTATCTTCTTGCAAAATCCCGCAGGGATTGGCTCAGTTGATCTAAAGTCCATGTCGAAAAGTAGAGAAGCTTGTACCTATCCGTGTTTTAAATGTTGTGAATAAAGGGGATAGCTATGAAAAGATGTAAGAGCAAATTAATAAACTTGATGGCCACTTGTTCCGCCGGGTCAAACCTGTTAAATTTCAAAACAAACCAAATTACCTATTAAGGATTACTACGTCTGGTGTATTTCAAAGACAAAGATGCAAATTTGACTAATTGGAACACTTGGCTGCAGCTTAAAGTTAGACGATTTATACGCAGCAATATTGTGATATTAAAAAAATGTAGAAGACAGTGAAATGGTTTTAAGTTACTTTTTATTACGCCAGTCTATAATTTATGTCGCGTGTGTCGAAAAGTTCTCAACGGAAATATGAAATACGGTAATAGTAATAATTTGTAAGTATAATGTCCGTGGATTACTGTGGCAATAAACGGAATTTGACGTGCATTTTCCCGATGAAAATTAAATATTGAAATGGGCGCTCGTCTAGACAGAATTTTATGTAGGCTGCCATTATGCTAAGCTATGACGTAACAATGCGCGTTTAGAAAATTCGACACGAGGGGAAATATGGAAAACTCAGGGTGGATTGCCTCGTTAAAACTAAACCTTGTTTAAAATGTATGTATTTGCAACTTACAGACCCTTTAACGGTCGTTGGTGCAATCCACCTTAAAAAAGTTAACTATTTTTAATGAAAACCGCCGCTAGAAGTCACGTTTAACATTGCACTGCGTGGAAGTGAAGAACTTGCGGTGTTACAAAGCTTTCAAGATGTCAAGAGTAAGTACTGACAGGGACTCTTATTCTGTTCGCAACGCACGCGGTCGAATTTCTCCGTTTTTGTCACCAGAAGGATTTCGGGACACAGTTCACCGCTGATTCAGAAGTCTCTGTCCCCCCGAAATTTTTTTTTTCTGTTACTTGCTCCTTTTCTTGCAGTGAATTCCAATGACAAAAGAAAAACGAATTGCCTCTCAATTGAAATCGTGATACACATACGAAACAAAATGACGTAATACGTCATCACACCTCACATGTTTAAACACAGCAGAAAAACGCTTCTCTCAAATTGATCTTATCAGGTCTATAATAAATTGATCAAATTGGTTAACTTCATTCCCCCCATTAGAAAAAAAAATTGGTTTGTTTGCGGAATGGGGAATTTGGCAAAATTCCTGCACAAGGGCGATGGGAAAAGGTCTACGTAAAGTATAGTGGGCGTTGCCTCGTTTTTTTCTTCCATTTGTCTGCCTGTCGCTTTTGAAATCTCTGTGAGTGATCGCAGACAGTTCTCACTCACACCCATATCTCACGTGAGTTGAACGCGATGAAAAGTTGGCTCATCCGTTAATGATTTAAAAAACAAACCCAATTTATCAATTTGTATTGACTTGTCACTGCGGATTCACGTTTTAGGCTTTGCATCATACGCATTTTGATTATGTAATTACCAAATTATTATCTGCATACCCATATATCACTTGCCTAATTTGCGAGTAATGTTTAAACGCTGGCTGTCAAATCTTATCGCCATGGGTAGTATGCAAGCTGTCTAGAGACACCAAAGTATTCTACGTACTTTGAACAGTAATTGTACTTATACTTACAGTGCATTGTAAACAAAAATTGTACTTATACTTACGGTGCATTGTGGGAAATGTTTGTACTTACGGCCAATTGTCAGGCGCCTTCGAGTGAAAGGCAACTTTTTGAATGATATCAACCACTTCCAGTATTACACAGTTTAAACATACCTGCTTTTACTAACAGAATTTAGTGATACGACACTAAGAATTTACTTAACAGTTTTGTGCAGTTACAAGCCTTCCATGTTTGAACTCGTGTCTAATTACAAAACAGCATCTTCGTTAAGTGAATTATGATGCATTACATTCCCAAACCGTGTTATGATATTATAACTGATCATTCACGTTGCAGTAATGCGAACGATGCAAAAAACGCTGTATTATGGGAAGTGGTACGGTATACACAAATGTGAAAATACCCCTGTGCTTTCTCGTGGTTCACACAAAAGTTCTCATTGAAGTGTGATGCCCAGAATATAAGTTAAAAATATTACAAAGTAAAGTTTAAAGTGTTGGTGCAAACGAGGTTAATCCCG